>PVIH01000462.1:62480-268152 GCA_004025045.1 Sigmodon hispidus
AAATCCATCCATTTGCCTGCAAATTTTAGGATATCATTTTTTCTTACTGCTGAGTAGTACTCCATTGTGTAGATGTACCACAGTTTGTTAATCCATTCTTCAGTTGAGGGACATCTAGGTTGTTTCCAGGTTCTTGCTATTACAAATAACGCTGCTATGAACATAGTTGAGCTAATGCCTTTGGAGTGTGACTGTGCATGTTTAGGGTATATGCCCAGAAGTGGTATTGCTGGGTCCTTGGGGAGATTGATTCTCAATTTTCTGAGAAACCGCCATATTGCATTCCAAAGTGGCTGAACAAGCTTACACTCCCACCAACAATGGAGGAGTGTTCCCCTTGCTCAGCACCCTCTCCAGCATAGGCTGTCATCTGTGTTTTTAATTTTAGCCATTCTGACAGGTGTAAGGTGATATCTCAGAGTTGTTTTGATTTGCATTTCTCTGATGGCTAAAGATGTTGAGCACTTTTTCCAGGGTCTGACCTCATATAGGGTTAGACATATACTAAGTCATCTTTAAAACTGTCTCCTCTCCTCTCCTCTCCCATAAGTTGAAGACTGTTGATCTAACTTTTCCATTTGATTGTGCTAAGGGATTTTTATTCAGGTGGCTGCACCTTGTGTTTTATTTCTACATTAGATTTCACTCTGCATTTAGTTGAAACAAGCCTATGATGAATAATAGTTTAAATAATGGTTCATTAATATAATCCAAGTGTCACTGTTCAGACTGTGATTTATGAAGGTAGCATAAGAATAACTTGGCACTTGAATGAAATATTAAAGTAGGAGAAGAGAATAAGTCAGTGACTTCTTTTTCCTTTTTTTCTGACATTTCCATGGTTTTCTTGTTCCAAGTCTTATGAGGGTGGTTATAACCCTCCAGGATATACTCATTTACCTCTTATGGTTCTGAACCCTGGTAATGCTTCTCTCAGCTCTTACAAGGCAGTTAGCCCTTTTGAACTGCTTTTACCTTGTTTCACATTCTTTCTCTTCCCTGGATAACTTAATTTTAAGGTCTTATTTTCAGTTTTATCTTTATTGATCTTCTTCTTCATTGATCTTGTCTTTCATTAAATATAATGGATTTGGGGATGATAAAGATAACTAAGTGTTGAAAACATGGTCATCGATTTAGTGCTAGAAGACAAATAGATCAGGAGCAGAAAGTTTGGCTGGATTTCAAGCCCACATCTCCACTGGTGCCATTGAGTAAACTTCTCATGGTGAAATTTAAATGCCTCTGTGAATAAAAATAGTCTCAAGTAGCAATAGAAATACTATTAAGATGACTATGAGTGGACCCCCTCCTATAAGATAGAATTACTGCTGTGATATTCGCATCTATGTGGGCCCTGTCTGCAGCCATTAGCTCAAGTAAATTGTTGGAGGTGGTGGTGGTGGTGATGGAGGTGGTGGTGGTGGTGGTATGGTGTGTGTGTGTGTGTGTGTGTGTGTGTGTGTGTGTGTGTGTGTGTGTTTAGGCCTGAGACAGAGATGGAGCAACTTCTTCAATCCCTGTCTACTTTATTCACTGGGCAGAGCCTCTTCTTTCTAGCACAGTGACTGTTTGGCTAGGCTGACTGGTTAGCTTGCTCTGCGGGCTTCCTGTTTCAGCTTCTCACAAGCTGGAATTATGAAGAGGTTACCATGTCCACCAGGCTCTTTGTGAGTCCGGACATGTGGACTCTGGCTGTGTGTGTCACCTGCCAAGCATCTCTCCTGTCACCAAGGACTGGCTTTGAAAGAAAAATTCTTGAGCTTTGAGTTCCTCAACTGAGATCACGAGGAATTTATATATAATCAGATATTTGGGAGAAATACATAATAATGATATTTTAAAATATGCTTTTTAAGCAAACCTGTGTTTCAAATTCTTTTAAGATCTATTTGCTTAAGTTGAAGATATGAAAATATATTCAAAGGTATTCCTGTTACAGAATATTTGATCACACTGTGAGCCTGTGATTTCATTTTTACTAGAAAAACCTGTTTCTAGTTGTGATGTGGCTCAGATTGAGCACACACCTTTAATCCAAGAGCTTTCTGCTTGAATATTATAAACTAGAAAAATAAAGTCAACCATAGGTCAAGAGGTAGAGCAAGCAACCAGTTGACAGGGAAAAAAAAACATGGAGTAATAGAGGTTCAGGAGGACAGATAGAGAGATACACAGGAAGTAGAAGGGAGGGACATTGATTTTCAGGAGTTTTGTTTGAGAAGACAGCATAGGCCAAAGGCCTCTTCTCCACCTTCAGTGGAGGAGGAAGGTCAGCTGGTTGCTTTCACCTTAGGTGGTTTTTACTTCAGCATCTGACTCCCAAGTCTTTATTGGTAAAAATCAAATGTTTGAGATTTAGATAAAATTTAGAATTAAAAAAACCCTGCATGTTTCTGCAAGGATATATGTAGTAACATCCTTTGTAGTAAGAAAGAGTAAGAAATATTCTAAAAGGCCATTGGTAGAAGACTGGTAATCAGTCATAATTCAAACAAAAATACTAGGAAAAAGAACTAAATGTGTTGTGATATCATATAAAGACCTCTACGATGCATTTAATGGAAAAAAAGAAAAAAGGAAGATGGCCCATTATGTTCAAGGGGAGGGGGCACAACACTGGGCTTATATAGACATGTGTGTGTCCAGGTGGATGGGTGGGAAAGCTAAGCCTTGGAAACTGTTTGGATCTTCCACTACTTGAAGACATTACTTCTAGCTGAATAGAGTATCACAAAGACTTCCTGGGTGTTTCTATAATTGTGCTTTTATTCTTTAAATCAGATAGCTCCTCCCTGTCCTGTTCTCTTCATCTTGAACAGTCTAGAATAAGCAATTAGGTAGGGCTGGGCAAGATAGGTGTTGCACAATAGTATAGCCTGATGGAGTGTGTTAGATCAAGTAGGAGAAGAGTCCACCAAATGGGTGAGAGGAGGCATGGGGATGCAGCAGGGTGTGGAGGGCATCCTTGTATAGTCAACTACCATCAGAGCCCATGCCAAAGACAAATGTTACATGCTTACTCTCATGAATATATTTACACTCCTGTGTGGAGCCTTCCAATTTTGTGTTTTGTATGTTAGGAGCACAAGTGGAAGGCTAGAAAACTGAAAGGGTATTTTTAGGGTGAGCAGTAGGTGATAGGTAAAATGAATGAAGAGAAGTGGAACAGTGTGGGGAAAACCAGCAGGGAGTGGGGAGGGCTAATCCAAGGGGAGAGTATATGAAATACAGTGTGGAAGGCTGCTATTTCACATCCCAATTTTTAAGATAATTGAAGAGTTTATTAGAATACATGTGAAACGAAAAAAAGAAGAAAGATACTTTAGGTTGAAGGATTAAGTTAGGATGGAGGTGACAAAGGTATGGAGGAGGGAATGATAGGTGGGTTAACTAAAACTATGGGAACCCATAAATTAATAAGCTAATTGCAAAATAAAACAAAAAAATAATACCTCGCATGAGTGGACAATTGCCTTGCATGTCACTCCTAGACTATGTGTTATTAAATGAAAATCACAGTGCAATGCATCAAATCTCTCCTATGAGTTATTGGTTGGGGAGTTCCCATTGGTCTCCAAAACAATTCAGACCACTTCCATTAACTTTGGTTACTGACCTAATGTCAGTACACAGTGAGGTCCTGTTGTTGAAGACACTACACACTTTTACTGCATGACATAGAGAAACTAATCTCAAACTAACTAGGAAACTTCTTAGCTGGCTAACTTTTCTAGTGCCCAGAAGATGCTATGTAGGCTGCTCAGGGAGAGAGTAACACATCTATAATTTTAACCAGAACCTTGCATACTCTAGTAATAACTTGTCAAGTAAAATATGTCAATCTGGGCAATAGCACAACTGTTATGGGATAACTGTTTTCTGACAGGATTTGAGGAGAGAATTTCATGTATGATACCCTAATCCTGGTAAAAGCCTATAGCTAGGGAAGTCATAGGCCCTTGAATGGAACCTGAAATTTTTATTTTGATAAACAATCATTTTGTCAAAGTGCCTTCTAACTATTTGCACTTATATCCATTGACTTGATCATCAGAGAAGCATTTTTTTTTTTGTAATGGGTAGCAATCAGTGCTGAGAATGAGAGGCTGAGTGCTGAGCTCTAAATAGGACATCTATACAAACACCACTCCCCCTCCCACTAGGCTCAGGTCACAGTGAGGAAGAGGAGGCTGGGGAAAGTTAGAGTTGGAGGATGGAGAGCAGTGTTGTGAAGTGCTGCCTTCTGGACAAGGCATGGCTACTATGCTCATGAATTCACAGCAGCTACCTGCACAAGACCTACGCAAGAACAAGCCATCCAAGACTCCTGCACAGAGGAGGTAGATGACCTCCAAACCCCACCCTTTACTCAGGAACTGCTGGCAGCTGATAGTCGCTGATAGAGGGAAAATTATTGTTCTTGAGGATGCAGCAAGTGGTAGGATTCCTATGCTCCAGTGGAAGGGCTCGCAGCGAGTGGTAGGATTCCTATGCTCCAGTGGAAGGGCCCGCAGCGAGTGGTAGGATTCCTATGCTCCAGTGGAAGGGCCCGCAGCGAGTGGTAGGATTCCTATGCTCCAGTGGAAGGGCCCGCAGCGAGTGGTAGGATTCCTATGCTCCAGTGGAAGGGCCCGCAGGCATGCAAATATGAATACCACTAATTGGATTTAGGAAGTTAGTTAAAAAAAACAAAAAAGATAGGTAGTTGAGAGGGAGCCTGATCAGGAGAATATGAAGGGAAGGGGGTGGCAAATGTGATCATATTATTGTAGACATGTATAAAATTTATAAGAATAAAAAATGAAAAGTTTTTATACTGTACTTAAACCTTTTTGTTTGAGATTGTTCTCAAATAAAAAATAAAAACCTGTGTATAATGTATAGTAGTCAGTCAAAATATATTGTTTCTTAAGCTTTGTTATTTTGTTAAATTCATTTTGTATAATCTAAACAAGTAAAAAAAGCAGATAAAATTATGTTGTTTTAATGATATTAATTAAATCTAAATAAAATAAATAAAAAATTGTGATTTTACATATAAAATAATTAAATACTTCAGATAAAATATCATTACTTGGCTTTAAAATAAGATAATATGTGATATATTTAGTCACTTGGGGAAAATGTTCCTTATGTGCAGTTTTTTTCTAGATATAGTCATGCAATTTTTATTGAGTGAGTTCTTATATGAATTTTGTTAGCATAGACTACATCTACAGACATAATGCTATATTTATATAAGATTTCATAATTGCTTCTTGCCCAATCAAATCTGCAAAGGCTCCTATTTGGTCTTTCTTCATTTATGTGTGTCTAGTAAACCCCACCTATGCCCTACTTATATAGGATTAAAAGATTCCTTGTTTTAGCTATATGTGAGGATAAATAGAATATTTCTCTAAACTACATTATCAGGAAACTTGAGACTCAAACTGGCTAAGACACAATCTCAGTCTTAGAAGTGTATATTGACACTGTCAATGATGTCAGCTAAAGCATTGCCTTGATGTAAAATTAATAAAAATAACTTCCAATTTTCAGCATCAAATGAAGATCACCCCATGCTCTCAATTGCTAAAGCCTGTAATTCAATTTCAGAGTCTTTGAATTAGTGGCTGGCAACCTCAGAATGAGTACTGAGCAGAACAATAGCATGCTATATTGCCAAGCACTTCTTCCCTGCTTGCCTCTGAACAACTTTTTATTTATCGTTAGTAGATTGTCTTGGAACTCCTGCTAGGACAGTTTTGATATAACTGGAGTTAGAGCTTATAAAACTTGTCTTAACATAGTCGCGAGTTAAGTTACTGACAATTAGCACAATCTGCCAATTTCATCACTATTAATTTTTAAAGTATCTGAGTGAACTGAGAGGTATATCTAAAGAACAGTAATCACTACTGGTCTTATTTAAGCCTTTAAGTCTTATCAGCTAGCATGGTGGTATGAATGAGAATGGCCCCATAGGCTTATATATTTAATACTTGATTCCTAATTAGTAGAATTCTTTGGAAAAGATTGGGAGGTGTGCAGCCTTGTTGGAGTAGGCATGTCACTGGAGACAGGCTTTGAGGTTTCAAAAAACTCACAGCATCCCAAGCCTCACTGTCTGCCTCCTACTCACTGATCAAGATGTGAGCTGTCAGCTGACTCTGCCATCATGCCTTGGCTCTGTCATCATGGACTCTAACCCTCTGAAACCATAAGCCTCTATAATGAAATACTTTTTCTTTTTTTTTTTGTAAGTTGGCTTAGTCATAGTGTTTTATCACAGCAATAGAAAAGTAACTAATATAATATTTAAATTTTGTATTATGTAAGTTAGTTTACATCAACCTAAAGTGCTCTCCAGAACAAAACAGAGCTATAAAATTAGTCCTATCTTAAATTGGTACATAGCTAAAGTAACCTAGCATGCTAAAGTATACCTCTTTACCAAAGAGCCAAACTTCCAACATATACCAGGACAGGGAACCCCCATTCAACCTCCAAGGACTGACATTTAGAACACAAAAGGGAATGCCCCCCTCAAGCTTCAGGTACTGGTATATGTACTGGAACAGAATAGTACAGGTACTGGTACAGGGTGGGAGCCCCCTTCAGGCTCCTAGAGTATAGGATAATGCTATGGAACTAGGTTCTTATATATTATAAATATTTGTCACTAATTATTGGCTTAATAAAATGATGATAGGCCAGAAGCTAGGCAGGAAACAGAGGCAGGGCAGCAAGAATAGGAGAATTCTGGGAAGTAGAAGAGCAGAGTGACAGACACTAATGAGTTATGGAAGAAAGAAGATGAGAATCTTCACTGAAGAAAAGGTACCAAACCATGTGGCTAAACAGGTATGTATAAGAATCATAGGTTAGTAAGAGTAAGAGTTAGCAAGAAATAAGCCTGAGGCATGGGGCAAACAGTTTATAATTAATATAAGACTTGGTATGATTATGTGGGACTAAATGGCTGTGGGACTGGCCAGGCAGGACAGAGAAACTTCTGTCTATAAATGGCATTCCAACGTGATGTACATACATCCACACAAAGCCTGAAAAAGGATTCTAGAATTACAGAAACAGAGTCAAAAATCATATTTCTAGTTGTGTCTCTCAAGTGGGCGTTGGTACAGAGATATGGTAGCCTGTGGGCTTGAACTGCAATATGGCGAGTTTCCACAGTCTCACAGAAGCCTTGGTACAAGCACAAGGTTGCTGTTCATACAGACAAAAAGGAAACAGTCAAAGATGGCTTCTCATTGCAGCATTCTTCTCCTGATGTTTATTTTCTCACCCAACTATCTTACTTCCTCATTCACCATTTCTGGTCCTAAGATTAAAGTTGGGCACCATCACTGCCTGGCTCTGTTTGGCATTGAATTCACAGAGATCCAAAGGATGTCTGTTTACCAAGTGCTGAGATTAAAAATGTGGGTCACCATTCCCTGACTTTCACGGCTTGGCTCTTCAGATATCAAGTGATGATCTATGACTGACTCAATGTTAATTTCAACAGTAAGTAAAAAAAGAGCCAGCTTCAATTGGAGGTATTTGTACTCCCATAGAATTATCTGCAACAGCAAAGAGGTTTATTTTAAAGTGAACTTCATAATATAATAAAAGCAGACTGAAAATGTGGAATTTAAAAATGTCTAATATGAGGAAGTGGCAAGTAGATTTCTGTGAGTTCAAAGACAGCCTGGTCTACAAAGTGAGTTCCAGGATAGCTAGGGCTGTTACACAGATGTTTCTGTCTCAAAATAAACAAATAACATAACATAAAATAAAATGTCTAATAGAGATCTGAGAATATGACTCAGTGGTGTGTGTGTATGTGTGTGTAGCATGTGTGAAGCCCTGGGTTCAAGCCCTGGGTTCAGTTCCCAGTAGTGTTTAAGTTCACAGTTTATACCTTGGCTTAACATTGTGGTAGGGAAGTTAAAATTTTATTTACATTAAATATGTGCATGTATTTATGCACATATGCAATTAGAGAGTAATTTCATGTGCTTGCTCATCAACATGATGATTCTGAAACAAACCAAACCAGGATCATTTTATTATTCTTAATTTGCTAAGAAGTTTTTTACAGCTTGACACCCTGTAGTACAAGAGGTATCATTCGAAGGTTTTACTATCATAGCTTTTTTCATTAGACATTTGTACACATTTAAATTTTTTAAAGTATAGCAAAGTGCCAAGGGTGATTCATATCTTCAATCCTAGCACTCAGGAAACAGAAGCAAGTGATCTCTGAGTCCAGCTTCACATAGTGAGTTCTAGACCAACTAGGACTACACAGACAGATCCTGTCTCAAAAAATTTATAATGTTATTCTTATTAACTTTATCAATTTTTACTTCTATAGGGAAAGGAGATTTTATGACACAGGAATGTCACCTTTTTCTGTGGCAGTCTTTAAAATGTTGATTTCCTGGGAGCAATTGAAATTGGAGATTCTCTCTGGCAAAATATTTGTCTGCAGGCTTTTCCAATAGCAGTGTTTATCAGCTGCATGATAATGAGTCAATTTCTATGTAAATATAATCAGAATTTGATGGTGGTGAGAAAAACTCTGAGATTAAATGATTTTTGTGGTTACTTGATTAACATGCTTTATGAAGCCATTACCATATGTACCTACTGTTGCATGTTTGGAAGGAGCTCAGACTTAAGTCTAAGGGGGTGTGTGTGTGTGTGTGTGTGTGTGTGTGTGTGTGTGTGTGAACATCTGTGGGCATGTGGAGGTCTATATTGAAACTGTATTTAATTGTTTTTCCCCTATATTTTTATAGTGTCTGAACCCAGGGTACACAGATTCTGCTGGGCTGGATAGCCAGTGGGTCCAGGGATCCTCCTGTCTCCATTCTTCTGACTTGGTTCATAGTTATGTGCATCTAGGTGATAGGTCTTTAAAATCTCCGGATAACTAAGGATGACCTAGAATTCCTGATTCTTCTGCCTCTACTCCCTAAGCATTCAGTTCATAGGTGTACATCACCATACTAAGTTTATAAAGTGCTAAGGATCAAGCCTGTGACCTCATGCATACTTGGTAAGCACTCTACCAACTGAGCTACATTTCTAGCACATCTGGATTTGTATGTGGGTGCTGAGGATCCAAACTCTAGTGCTAAAGCTTTTGCAGTTGTTGTGAGCCATCATGTGGGTGCCAGGAACTGAACCTGGACCCTCTGCAAAGGTATCACATGCTCTTGACCATTAAGCCATCTACTCAACTTAAAGACATGGTATTTTGATACTCAACTAGGATTCCATAGCTTTTTAATCATCAGCCACATTTCAAGGATGCTGTTGGCATAATTACACTGCTCAGCAGTGAGCGAGAAAGTCTATGAATTTTGGAGTATATATCTAAACGGAGAGAGAAAGATAGTATGGTTACTCAATGATTATTTCAGAGTCAGTTAGCTTCCAATAGCTTAGGTCAGCTGTCTCTGTGGGTCTCCTCCTCGTGATCCTCATCCCTTTGCTCATATACTCTCTCCTCTCTCTCTCTCTCTCTTCAGCTGGACTGGGAGCTCAACCTGGTGCTTAGCTATGGATCTCTGCTTCTGCCTTTATCTATTGAAGGATGAAGGTTCTATAGTAACAATTAGGGTGGTCATTCATTTGATTATAGAGGAAGTTCTGTTTAGGCACCTTCTCTACTATTACTTGGAGTCCTAGTTGGGGACATCTTGTGGGTTCTTGGAGGTTTCCTTAGAGTCAGGTATCTTTCTAACCCCACAGTGGCTCCTTCTATAAAGATATCCATTTCTTTTTTTCTCCCTCTTTGTTGCTCCTCTCACTCAACCATCTCCTGTCATGGTTTGTTCCCACCTTCCTTTGCTCAATCCCTGTTAGGATCCCAATTTACTCAGGAGATCTTCTCTATTTCCTCTTCCCAAGGGGATCCCTGGATGTCTCTCTTACATTCCTTCTGTTATCTAGCTGTTCGGGGGTGGTTATGGTTTGCAACCTTGATATTCTTTGTTTTTTTTTTTTTTTTTTTTTTTTTTTTTTTTTTTTTTTTTTTTTTTTTTTTTTTTTTTTTTTTTTTTTTTTTTTTAAAAAAACTTTATTTATTTATTTGCCTTGGTGTTTGCCTGGAACTGGAACTACAGACAGTTGTTAGCTGCCATGTGGGTGCTGGGAATTGAACTCAGGTCCTCTGGAAGAGCAGACGGTGCTCTTAACCCCTGAGCCATCTCTCCAGCCCCGATATTCTTTGTTTTATGTCTAAAATCTACTTATGAGTGAGTACACACCATGTCTATCTTTATGGTCCTGTGTTACTTCTGGTTTGATTTACTTTCTGAAGCAATCCTTCTTTCTCATGCCAAAGACCCTGCTACATCATATTTTTACCGTATTAGGCTTGGAGATATGCATTTGGAGGTAGAATGCTGAGTCAAATCAAAACCAACACCTTTTTGATTAGTGTCTCTGTTCACCAAAAGACATTTATCCTGTCCACTTCATAAACAGTTTTCTGCAGAGATATAGATTTAAGCATTAACCTTTAAAATGTACTAAATTATTTTTCCTACAAAAGCTCTTACACACTTGTCTACAAGTACTTCTACTTTGTTGCTGTTCAGATTTTGTTTTCATATTACACAGTAGATTTCCTATTGTGTATTCTGTGGGGACATTTGAATTAACCATTTTTTTATATTTATCAGGTAAAAAAGAAAGATAGCTATGGAAAGATAGGCTGCTATTTTAGTTGGGTGTAAGAAGAAGGGAGAGACATATTTTGCTCTAGTGTTCATGGGATATCTTTCTGAATAGATACCTGTTAAGACATGGCTGATCAAAAGGAGCCACTTGGATGCAGAAGATAAAATGAGACCTACAGGAACAGGCATGAGCAGGTGCAGAGTCCAGAGGAGAGAAGGAGCATGAATGTTTAAGGCATATGCAGAACAATGCAACCTGAGCAACGCATAACACAGTGTTAAAAGAATTAGCAAATAACAATAAACCCCCTAAGATGTGTTTATCTAAGATATTTTATTTAAGATATTGGGTTTGGATAAACAACCAAAACTGTTACTATATCTATCTATCTATATATATAGATATACATATATATATGTGTGTGTATGTGTGTGTGTGTGTGTGTGTGTGTGTGTGTCTCATGCAATATTTGCCATTTTCTATCTTGTCTGGAAACCCTCTTGCTGTCTTTACTTTTGAACTGGCAATGCATTTTACTAAAAAGGCTGTTTCTGACTACTAATCTATGATAAAACCTAAAGACTGAACTGGGACAGGGGAGCTTAAGAGATTGTAGAGAGCTGCATTGTACCACGCCCTAAAGGTGGCGCTGGTTTCCACCTTCCACCTTTCCGATGGTGAGTGCTCTCGGGAGTAAACAACTCCTTATTGGCTGTAGGCGAGGATGGTGGCTTGCTTCTGCGTCCTAGGACCTATGGGCGATGTCCACATGGCTTACTGGGATTGGAGGCCCAGAGGGTATTTAGCCATGAGCGGACTTCCCCCTGGGGTCATTCCTCGTTTGTCTGAGAGTGTGAGTGAGTGAGAGAGAGAATGAGTGAGTGAGTGAAAGATAAGAAGATAATAAAAGGCCCTAATAAACTGCCGAGAGAAGGATCAGGTGTTGCGTCTTTCTTGCTGGTGAGGTTGTGCGCGACAAGAGATGGTTCACCAATTAAGAACACTAACTGCAATCCTTCCTGTAGACCATGGCTCGGTAGGACTTTTGGGATCCACAGTTCACCTTAGCTCTTCCCTGTCGGCAACCCTTCACCAAGATCATGTTCAAGAAATTTGACAAGGACAGTGTGTCCAACTGCATCTATCTGAAAACTTCCGTTTTTAAGGGTATTAAGAGCCAACTGATGGAGCAGTTTTTAGGTATCAAGCCCCTGACTTAATCAAATCATGCCTAAGAAAGATCCCATCAAAATAGTGCAATGCCATGAACACACGGAAATCCTTACAGTCAACAAGGAATTACTGTTTTACAAGCAGAGAAAAGTATCTTTTTATCCAATGCTTAGATTACTTCACAAATAACCATTTATACTGCTGCACCAGCAGGTCGACAAAGGAGCCATCAAGTTTGTGCTCAGTGGTGCAAATATCATGTGTCCAGGTTTAACATCTCCTGGAGCGAAGCTCTATGCTGCTGCAGTAGATACCATGTGGCAGTCATGGCAGGAGGGAAAGAGCATGCCCTGAGTGTTGGAGTCATGAAGATGGCTGCAGCAGATATTGAGAAAGTCAACAAGTGCATCCGCACTGAGAATATCCATTATCTAAATGATGGGCTGTAGCACATGAAGACATATAAGTGATCCTTAGACACAATGCACTTGAACTAAATATAAATCTTGTATCTGTGTTTGTGTCTGTATGTGATATCATGAAGATTGCCTCTGTGGTTATGCTGAATAAACTTTAAAAAAAGAAGAGCACTAACTGCTCTTATAGAGGTCCTAAATTTAAGTCCCAACACCCACATGGCAGCTCATCACCTTCTGTTTTAATTTGGCTTAAACTGAACAACCTGATTGGCTAAGGCAGGAAGATCTGGGGTTGGAGCTCAGTAGAGTGCCTTCTTAGCATGCACAAATGCCTTAGTAAAATCCAAATGTCTCATAAAACTGGCCACAAGTTTATGGCTCAAATGGTATACAGCTATAACCACAGCATTCAGAAGGTAGAGGCAGGAGACAGGAGAACCAGAAGTTCAAGATCATTCTTTCTGAGACTAGCCTGGACTACATGAGAGTTTAACAAGTAGGAGGAACATGAGGAAGAGGAAGAAAGGAAGACCTAACAAAACCAGACCTTAATCAAATGTTCACTAATTGCTGTCCTGAGGTCTTCTCTCTGTGTGTGATTTACTAATCTCTGAGGAATTCCTGTTGAGTTTCTATGCCTGCTGGGTAGACTCTTCCAAGGAAATGTGCTGACCCACATATCTCACTACCACTCCTTGGGAGGCAGAAGATTTCTTTGCAAGCCCAAGCAGATGGGTACCCTTAAAGTATTTACAGGATGTGAGCATCAGCTCTATAGTACTCTTTGTTGGCATTCCAGTAGTCTGACTGCTTCCTCAGCCCATGTTCTTAGTCACCATTTCTCCAACATGTCTCTGCATTATTGTTAGTGCAATGTGTGACTTCAGTGCTTCTTTTGTCCCCACTTAGCAGTATGTTTGTGTACTACCAGACATTTCATATTTCCTAAAATCTGAATGTGTGTTTTACATCTATAGGCATATGTGTATATATGTTTATATGTATTATACACTCATTCTGATCCTCTTTTCTCTTTTAAAATATATTTGTATGGACTAAGTGCAAGATTAATAGTGTTTTTAAAATTATATCAGCATACTTTTTTATAAAACATGCTCATATTTTTTATGAGAGGACAACTGATGTCAATGTCAGTCCCCCACACATGTGCAAACACGTGAACCTGCACCCACATATGCACCCACACATATGTTCAAGCTTGTGTAAATACATAAACACTTTTTGTACATCTTTTGGGGGGTTGTTTTTTGGGGGGTTAAGTAGGTCTTATGCCTCTAAAACCATCAGGTTGGCCTCAGGTCAGCTGTGAAAATATTTTAATCAGCCATCCAGCAACTTTCACACAATAAAAGATTATTTCTTACTTATGTTACATGTTCAGCATAGTTGGACCAAGTGACTCTGCATCACAGGGTACACAGAGTCTTGTAAGTAGCTGCAGTATCCTGATACTGCAGTGGTAATACTGTGGAGGTGTCATTAAAATGTCTTGAGAACTTTAGTCCTGAAATCTCTGAACAGTTCTGCTTACAGAAGGCCCAATGACCTGACCCACTCATATGGCCTCAACCATTGCAAAGCAGGATGGAAACATAACATTTTGGCCATCATCTAATATCTGTATTTCAGTTGTGTTGGACCTGTGGTGAATATCGAAAATAGTACTATGACATGGTCTTGGTGTTCTTTATTCATTTATGACATAGACAAAATGTAGACAAAGAGACATCACTCTCATATTGGATGTGAGAAGATGGGCAACAGGGGTATATATGGATGTCAGGAGTCCTGGGGGAACCAAGGATAACAGTGGTCCAGAGATGTCAGCCCACAGCTTTGCGGCAGGTGGTTTATGTGGTCATCTAGAGCAGTGGTTCTCAATCTTCCTAATGGTTCCATTCTCTAATACAGTTCCTCATGTGGTGGTGACCCCCAACCATAAAATTACTTTTTTTGCTACTTCACAACCATGATTTTTCTACTGTTATGAATTATAACATGTAAATATCTGTGTGCAGGATAGCTGATATATAACCCCAAAGGAGTCATAAACCTCAGATTGAGAGCCACTGATCTAGAGCCTTCTACAATTCTAAAGAATCTCTGAGGAATTCCTGTTGAGTTTCTATGCCTGCTGGGTAGACTCTTCCAAGGAAATATGCTGACCCACATATCTCACTACCACTCCTTGGGAGGCAGAAGATTTCTTTGCTTCCTTGTCCAGAGCCCACACATATGGCTCCTGTTAAACTTAAGTCTGAGCTATAGTAGTTCAGTTCCTAATGCCTCTTGTGCAAACCAGAAGAGATTTCTGGGAGCTGGTAGTGTGGCCAAGTCAGCAATCCAGGTGGTGACATAATTACCCATTAACTTATAACAGGAGACAAAGCCCATAGCACTGAAGATAATGTGTATGTTTATATATCAGAGTTCTTTGAGTGAGATTGTAAAATTGACATTTGATCTCATCAACTTGAATGGCAGAAATACTGTCTAGCACTGCTTTGGAGTGATCTGTGGTCTTCTCTCAATTGGCTTCTCATAAATATTGAAAGGTCAGAAGGATAATAGAAATACTTACATAGTCTTTACTCAAAGAGTACAAAGCCCATGAGAGCACAATTTAACACAAGAGAAACAACTAGTGTTTATCATAAGCTAATGTAGACTGCCATCAAATCTTCTACTTAGAGGTACAGCTGCAGGAACACACATGATTGGATAGGATCAGGCCAGATGAGTCAGCTGATAAAGTGCTTGCTATGTAGCCAGCCCCCCAGACCTTAGTACAACTGATGCCATGATAGAAACACCATTCAGGGTTACTCCCTTGCTCCCATGGCAGGGAGGTAGCCTGTCTGCAGATGAAATAAACCTCATGTTTCTTTATACATCAACAGCCTGGAGTCTGGGTTATTGAGGCTCCCCTTCTCGAGGGTAGTACCCTGAGTCTGGGGTCTATCATGTGGGGGCTCATCTGGGATTTTGGGGTGCCCCTGAACCCCCACTCTGAGACCGGTTGGAGGTAAGAACGAGCTCGGATTGTTCTGTGTTGTTTTGTCTTTGTCTCTTGTCTGGGCAATTTGGCATCTGTATTTTGTGCCTGCACAGGACCAGTGTTGTTGGGCCAGTGGGGGAGGCAGGCAGATGTACCTTGAATCCGGGCCCCCCTGGTCCCCTCCCTGGAGGTCTCCTCTAGGGTTGTCTGGAGGAAGGTAGGAGACTTGGTGTCTCCCCTTCCAGGGGAACGGAGTCGTTCGTGGCCGCTCCCGTCTGTATCTCTGTAGCCGAGTTGTCCATGGTGTGGATTGTGTTTGCTTTGTGTTTGTCAATTGTCTCACTGTTTTATGTTCTGGAGTCTGTCTACAACAGGAAGACTGGGACTCAGAAGCCTCAGTTCTTCCCAGAGCCAGGGGGACCTGTTGCTGCCTGGGAGCATTCTCATAGCAGCCTCCTAAAACTGTTCATTGCTCTCTTCACTTGTAACATTGTCCTGTTTGGTTTATCTATGCAGATGTTTTAGCCAGGCTACGCCTATTGATGAATGTGTGAGTTCATGAAAACTGTGGCCACAGAATGTATGTTTGGACTCTCATGTGCATGCATTTTTGTAACTCGGATGTTACCTGCTCATTTGGTTTTGTTTCAGGTCAGAAAGTTCTATTTGCCTGGTTGAGAAGTTTTGTCTGTTTCTCAAGAAAGTTATCTATGCTGTTCTGATGTGTTTCTAATTTTGTTAAAAGCATAAAGCTGAGACAGAATGGTTTAAATATTTTTGCTATCTCTATTCCCAATAGCAGTCGGTCACCACCCACAGCTGCCGTGACTGCACTTTTGGCCAAGAATCAGAACTTAGCAGGAGTTCAAATGTTTTTTGATGTGATAGTGATAAAAATTATTAAATAAGGTTAAAATCTGTTATAATTAAAATCTATGCATGAGAAAATTTAAAGGCATATGACATGACTCCATTTTGGATTGCATTTTGGTCAGTCATTGACTATAGTTGCTGAGACAAAGCGACTGCTGCTTTGATAGTTCAGATCTAGTGGGTTTGTCATCTTTTACAGAGGTTGGTTACAAATTATTATTAGGTAAGAAAAACAAAAACTCTACTGCTAGTTTTAGATGCTCCATGTTGGTCATATGTTGCTACAGTGTATACATTCTGAAGAGAACCACAAAAAAGTACTGTGAAGGTTTTTGTGTTATCCAGAGGATGAAGGGGAAGGCACAGGATTGTGATAATAAAGGGACAGGAAGGAAAAAATGTCTAAAATGCTAAAAGAGATATAGAATGTTATAGAAGGTCAGAGGTGATGTGGATTTTGTTTGCTGTGGTTTCTCATACCTGCCAATACTGAATTTTAAAAAGAAACTGTAAGATATTGGGTTAATTCAATTTGGTTTTTCTTCATTTTGGAATTAGAATCTGATTCTTCACTGGAAAATGTTTATGACATATATATATATGGTTATATGGACATGTATGTGTCTTAGAGTTAACTATGTGTGGATGAGAACTAGCTTTAAATCTGTATGTATGTATGTATGTATGTATGTATTATGTAACTTGGATCCAACTGTGTATTGTGAATATAACTATAATTGTTAAAATGTTGAAATTAGTTTACTTTTATTAATAATCACACACTATTGATATTTATGTGATAAGAACTTTGGCAGATGACCTAATTTGAGCATACAGACTCCATGCTGAATGTAAAAATAGATTCTATGTGCTAGAAATTTTTTAACTTATCTGAAAACAAGTTTATAAGTATGTAATCAAGGTTGCAAAGACAGATTATCTTGCCAGACATAGATCTTAAATCTAAGTTCAGCACATAATTTTCAGAACAAACTTTTTAAGATTTAGAGTGATAATAAAGACATCCATGAAGTATTTGTGAAGTGTACTAATGAAAACAACGAAAGATAATTCAAAGCTATTAGAAGACACAAGCAGTCATTCCTGTAAGTACTGTGATTAATTATAGGGTTGAGATTTAGTCTCTTATATAAGTTTCAGGGTAAGCTTAAAACAAGTAACTAGAAACAAGGTTTTTCTATGCAGATAGATATACCTGGGCAGCCCTCATATTTCAGAGATCTGCAGAATATGGCATTTAAAATGTTTCTCAGGTCCTGTTCCGCTTCCGGGAACAGGTGCTGTCTGCAGAGTCCCAGTGCATCTGTAACAAGGGCAGATAAACTCTGCCTGTCACCATACCCACTGCTCCTGCTGAGGGAATTTGCACGGCTACCCACGTCGACTCCAACTGAGCGAACAGATAACTACAGGGGTCCCTGAAGGACAGACTCAGACCCCGCTCAGAGGTGAGGAGGGGTCACCAGGCCCAAGCGCCTATATCCCAGCCAGGGAGGGAGAGTTGAGTTCTCATCGGTTCCGGTTCTGCTTCCAGGACCGGGTGCTGTCTGCAGAGTAAGCCCCAGTGAACTCTGTAACAGGTGCAGATAAAGTTTGCCTGTCACCATACCCACAGTTGCTACTGAGGGAATTTGCGTGGCTACCCACCTCGACCTCGAACTGAGCAAAGAGAGAACTTCTGGGGTCTCTGAAGGGTAGATTCAGACCCTGCCCAGAGAGGTGACAGGAGGCACACAAGCCCACAGGAGTGCCACAACTGACCAGGAGCCATCTAATAGTGAACCACTGAAGCCATGGGCAAATGTCAGTGCAAAAAAATTACATAATAATACAAAGAACAACATGGTAACTCCAGAAGAGAGTGGCGATCTTACAAATCCAAGACCTGAACTGAGCAATGAAGAGGAAACAGAAGGAAGCAACACCAAAAATTCCTTTTTGATGATCATCAAAGCTCTCAAAGAAGATATGAAAAATAGCCTTAAAGAAATAGAAGAAAATACAAACACAAAATTGGAAGAGATGAACAAATCTATGAAAGAAACATGCCAGGAAATAAAAGCTGAAATGGAAGCAATAAAAAGGGCACAAAATGAGGCAAAGATGGAAATAGAAAATCTGAAGAAAAAAGCTGGAAACACAGATACAAGCATAACCAACAGAGTTCAAGAGATGGAAGACAGAATCTCTGAAGTGGAAGACTCAGTAGCTCAAATAGATATATCAGTCAAAGAAAATAGTAAAACTAAAAAAGCCATAACTCAAAATGTTCAGGAAATCTGGGACACCATGAAAAGACCTAACCTGAGAATAATAGGAATAGAAGAAGGAGAAGAATACCAGCTCAAAGGTACAGATAATGTTTTCAATAAAATCATAGAAGAAAACTTCCCTAACCTGAAGAAGGAAATGCATATAAAGATACAAGAAGCTTACAGAACAGCAAATAGATATGACCCCCCAAAAAAGTCAGTGCGCCACATTATAATCAAGCCACAAAACATACAGAACAAAGAAAAAATTTTAAGAGCTGCAAAAGAAAAGGGCCAACTCACATATAAAGGCAGACCCATCAGAATAACACCTGACTATTCAATGGAAACGATGAAAGCTAGAAGGCCTTGGTCAGAGTTATATAGACGCTAAAAAAGCATGGCTACCAAACTAGAATACTATACCCTGCAAAATTATCAATCACCATAGATGGAGTAAACAAGGTATTTCAGGACAAAGTCAGACTGAAAGAATATCTATCTACCAATCCAGCACTACAGAGAGTTTTAGAGGGAAAACTACAACCTAAGGACCCCAGATACACCCACGAAATCACAAACAATCAATAAGTCCACAGAAGAATACCCTAGAGAAAGGAAATACAAACAAGTTGCCACCAAAAATGTCAGGAAATATGAATCAATGGTCACTAATTTCCCTTAATATCAATGGACTCAACTCTCCTATAAAACATCACACTCTAACAAGATGGATACAACAACAGAAGCCATCCTTCTGTTGTCTACAAGAAACACACCTCAACCGCAAAGACAGACACAGGCTTAGAATAAAGGGTTGGGAAAAGATTTTCCAGTCAAATGGTCCTAAGAAACAAGCAGGGGTTGCAATCCTAATATCTAACAAAGTAGACTTTAAGCTAAAAGCAATTAAAAGGGACCAAGATGGTCACTACTTATTCATCACAAGAAAAATTGGTTAAGAGGAGATTTTAATCTTAAATATTTATGCCCCTAATATAGGGGCACCTACTTATGTAAAAGAAACACTGCTAAAGCTCGAATCCCACATCAATTCTCACACCCTAACAGTGGGAGACTTCAATACCCCATTTTCAACCCTGGATAGATCAACCAGACAGAGCCTCAACAAAGAAATAAGGAGTCTAAAAGAGGTTATGATGCAAATGGATTTCATAGATATCTACAGAAGCTTCCACCCAAACGCAAAGGAATATACATATTTCTCAGCTCCTCATGGAACTTTCTCCAAAATTGACCACATAATTGGTCATAAAGCAAATATCAACAAATACAAAAAAATGGAAATAATCCCTTGAAACATATCGGACCACCAGGGCCTAAAGTTAGAGTTCAACAACATCAAAACCCAAAGAAAGCCTACCAACTCATGGAAACTAAACATCAATCAGCTGAACCATCTCTGGGTCAAGGAAGAAATTAAGAAAGAAATCAAAGTCTTCCTAGAATTCAATGAAAATGAATCCACAACGTATCCAAACTTGTGGGACACAATGAAAGCAGTCTTAAGAGGAAAATTCATAGCGCTAGATGCCTATATGAAAAACCTAGAGAAATCCCACACTAGAGACCTAACAGCCCAGCTGAAAGCCTTAGAACAATTAGAAACAAACTCACCTAGAAGGAGTAGATGGCAGGAAATAATCAAACTTAGAGCTGAAATCAATACAATTGAAACAAAAAGAACAATAAAGTTTTTTTTTAAAAAAAAAAAAAAAACAATGTGGTAAATACTTAAAAAAGGAATTAACTTGGCAGTCAGGGAGGTTTTTCTAGAGAAGATGAGGTTATAGAGCAGGATAATGCAATAGCTAATATCTGTTATTTAATAACTAGAGATAATTAGAATATTTCCCACCAGTTCTGGCGTATCCTTGAAAAGCAGAAGTACAAACCTACTGTTTGTATTGTGTCTGTATACCTGATGTTACATGTGAAAGTGATTTGGGGATGACATTTCCAGAAAAGTCGATTTGTCCCAACAGAAGTCTGTTGTCCTAGGTATCTTCTTTCTTAACACAGTAGCAAGAATGGTTGGGGATCTCGGTTCTCTCCATTTTGTTACAGAAAACAAAGTTAGTGCTCTGGAGGGGGCAGGCTCATCCGTTTTTCCTCACCCAACACTGTCCAGCTAATAGAAATCAATTACTTTGCATCAGGTTTGAGATCAGACATTTGAGCCTCTATATATGAAAGAGACACAACATCTCTAGCCTGCATAATTCATAGCATTTGTCATGGATCCTGTAAGCTTTTCTGTTAACTTGAAGATTAGCTTTTTCTTTCTCTCTTCCTTAATCAAAGGTTATTTTGAATCAGCTTTGAACAATTCCTCAAGCTGTACTAGTCAGCTGTTTGATGTAGTATTTTCAGCATTTGGAAGCAGGCTGCTCATGTCCTTCGGTCTGTTATGTTATTCAATCGCTCAGTAAACAAGGAGCAGGTTGAAAGCCAGGAAGAATATTTTCTAATTTCTCAAGAGTCTCTTTATCACCTAATTTTCTTTTCATCAAATGTTATTTACTAACTGGCTCCAATCAAACCCATGGGTATTGTGGCTTTCCGTGATTGTGGCAGATGATAAATGTCAGTGTCAGGAGGGTGAAGGATCCAAGCCTCACATTTACTAACACTGTTTGTTTGGAATTGGCTTCACTTCTATCACACTGAGTCTCACAGGGGCAAGACCTTTGTTCAGCCGCCTTGATAAGATCCCCAGGCTCCTTGTCCATCTCCCTAGGATTTTCTATGTGTGCAAGAGATGAAAAGATTTTTGAAGATCTAAGAAACAAAGCAATCTATTATTTATCTTGAAAATCATATCATACTTTGTTTTATAGGCACAGTAGGCATGTTAATGGGCAGTCTATCAAAGAACAGGAACAAAGATGTTAAATTAATATGTCATATTGAGCCTACTGGGAACAGAAATCAATCTACCTTAGAAGGCAAGAAGATTAAAGTGAGGTGTCACTGAGGGCCATCATGTGAGAAGACAAACTGAGGTGACCCTTTCTACACACCACAGTAACTATTGCATATCATACTACACATTCTTTCATTGTGAGCTCAGATGTGCTTCAGAACCCTTTCCACTAGAAAGTCACTGCCAATCTCAAAATGACATGTTGAGAGTTACAGCTTGAATATAAAATATCCCTTCAAAAGGCATATGACAGCTGACTTGGTCCACAGCTGATGGTGCTGTTCTGGGAAGTTGTGGAAACTCCAGGGGGTGGGACTTAACCAAAGAAAGTAAGCCACTGGAAGCATAACTGGAGATTACATTTTGTGTTTGTTTGTTTATCCTCTGTTTCCTGTCTACCATGAGGTGAATAGAGTCTGCCATATACTCCTACAGAGACCTAGAAACATGGAACTAAGTCTAAATGCCTTGAAAACCATGACTTAAAATAAACATCTATGTCTGTCAGGTGTTTCATTTCTAGTATTATAAGGATGCGAATTAACTCACTGAGACGTTCCTTCAAGTTACGGACAGATGCAGGTATAGTTCTACCAGATGGCAGGTCACCAAAGAGGCATTTCTTTTTAAACACTGTATCAGTCTCAGACATGGTCATGTGTCATGACCATGATATAACTCTTGAAGTTAGTTTTTCATGACAGCTTAAGTTTCCTCCCATTAACTACAGTTGTATTTCATTATCAGCTAGCTTACATCACTGACAGCTGTTTGACAGCAGGCTACCTCTGCCATAAAGCTTTTGGCAAAGATCTCTAAATGCTGGCTGACCCAACAGAGAATCTAACACAGGGAGTCCCTCCAAGTCTTCCATTCCTAGTCAGAAGAGGTTTTTGGGTTCCTGGAACTGGAGTTAGAGATGGTAGTGAGCCACCAGATAGATACTGGGAATCAAACCTCTAGAGTAACATGCTGAGCCCCTCTTTACTTCTTGACTTGACTATAGAGGCAATATGACCAACTGCCTCAGGCTCTTGCCACCATGTCACTACAAGGGGTTGTGCCCCCAAACTGTAAGTCAGAGTAAGCACTTCCTTAGCTTGCTTTTATCAGATGATTTGTCACAATAAAAAATGAAGCTGATACAGTGAGACTAAATAAGTCTTTAGAACAGTGATCTTGACTTACTATATACACATGGGTACTTCTAGGATACTTCTCTGGATGAATGGCTTAATGTGGTCCAGATGTTGATATATCAATTTTGCTTGTCATATTTGGTTGGATTTAGAATCACCTAGGTTATATATATTTCTACCATTGGGTATGATCAAAGGCTTTTCCAGAAAGGATTAGCTAAGAAGGGCATTGGTGGAGACATAATGAATACAGACAATTATTGTATTAGGTTTCTGGCCTGGAATTTCTGGCCTGGACCCAAGGTTTGACTAGCAGTTCAGCAGTCAATCAGTCCAGCAGAAACACACACTTACATTAATTTTATGCTAGGGCCCAGGAATATAACTTGCGAACTCTTTACCTTTAAACTAACCCATGATTCTTATCTTGTTCATCCATTCGGGTCAGTACCTTTTCACAGCAGCATTTCAACTTCTTTCCTCTGCATCTCCTGGCATCTCTGCAGTGTCTCTGCTCTATTCTGCCTGTTCCCAGAGTTTTCTTAGACTGGTAGCTACGCCCACAAGTCCTGTCTGCCTCTGGCCAATCAGCTTTTTATTAAACCAGTAGGAGGGACAATTATTTACAACATACCAACGTTATCCCACTACAGACAATGCTATGGAATGGGCTGGATCCTAGGTGGGGGAAAGTAGCCAGAACTAGCATGACCTTTTCTCAGCTTGTGGTCAGCCAGATCAGGTTCTGCCACATGGTACTGTGGCACATGTTGTACCCAGACTGAACCATCTTAAACCTTGAACAGAATAAATAATTCCCCCTTTTAGCTGTTTCTTTCAGATATTTTGTAGCAGCTATAAGAAGGTGCTAATCTAGGAGCTCGTTGCTTTTTTCCAGTGTGCTTTCCTATGGCATGTTTCCCTTAAAGTACATTGTGCATTGCATTTCAGTTTGTTTACACATCATTGTGCTTTACATACATGACCTTCTTGAGGCTTTTCTTTTATATCTAAGCTACTTGGTACACAGAACTGATGAGTTAGAAGAGAAGGAAGCTGAGATGAGTGAGAAGTTGATGGTTGATGGAATGCCTAGAGGCTTAAGAAATTGAAGTATTATAAACACTTTGCATAGTAATCTATTGTCTTTGCTCATTTCTCCTTTAACACTGGCATTATAACAGTGGTGTGGGATAGAAAAAGAGAATGTGTGTTCAGCATTATCTAAGAAGTTAAAGGTTCCCAGAGAAGATAAGACATGCGTGAAAACAATAGGTTATGAGTCAAAGGATGTTCTCCCTTCTGCTATAGACTCAATTTTTTTGTTTTTCCAAAACATGTGCATTAAAATTTAGTCCCCATTGTGATGGTATTTGGGAGATAGTTGGGTCAAGAGAGTGAACATAGCCCTCATAAATGGTATTAGTGCTCTTGTAAGCACCCTCAGAGAGCTCTCTAGCCTTTCCTGGTAGATGAGGCACAGTGAGAAGGTAATATCTCTGAACCAGGAAGCTGGAACTCCCTAGACTCAAATCTACACATAACATTGATCCTATACCTGCTAGGCTGCAGGACTGAGACAGGTGCATTCTGTTGTTTGACAGCTGCCCATTCTGTGGCATTCTGTTGTTGCAGCCTGGGCAAAATGGGACACACTATTAGGAAGTCTGTACTGGCTTCTTAGAACCTCTCATCTCAAGTCATACCATTTGCTATGAGCACATGCATCGCCATGGTTTCTATCTTAATATTCTTTTCCTCTCTGCAGTCATATCTAAACTCTATTTGTCAAGTTCCTCTTCTCAAAACATAGGTCTTACCTCTCTCTCATCCTCTATCTGAAAACCCTCTTTTGTTCACCTCAACCTTGCTGCATCTTCTCTGTCTGTATCCTTTAAAACCTGCCTCACCATGGCTGCTTCCTTGGAAGAATCCTTGATTCCTCTAGCCCCAGATAGATAATCTTTATGCACTTCTAATCTTTATTTTTTTTCTCTTTACTTTCTACTTCCTGGACAGTGGTAGCATAAACTTTAAAATTCCATCACTCAGGAGGCAGAGAGGTGGGAGGATCTCTGAGTTCAAAGCCAGCCTGGACTACAGAGCAAGTTCCAGGACAGCCAGGGTTGTATAGTGAAACCCTGTCTCAAACAAACAAACAAAACAACAAGAATAACTTTCTACTTTCTGTTCACAAGAGAAGGTGAAACAGAAAAGGTAATTACAGTTAGTAAGCTGTCTCTAGTGAAAAGAGGAGGACACTGGGTTCAGATTGCTGTGCCAGTTTTGATGTGTGCTCTGGTGGTTTGGATGAGGACTAGTCCCCAGAGGGTCATGTGTTGTGTATTTCAACCCTTGGTCCCCAATTGGTGACACTGTTTGGGAATGTTATGGAAACTTTAGGAGGTGGAACCTTGGTAGAAGTACATCACTGAGGACAGGATTTAAGGACTTATAATCTCCTCCTCCTCCTTCTCCTCCTCCTTCCTCTCTCTCTCTCTCTCTCTCTCTCTCTCTCTCTCTCTCTCTCTCTCCCTCCCTCCCTCCCTCCTTTTCCCGTCCCTCCATCTGCTTCCTGTATGTGGATGACAATGTCATCATCCAGTTTCTATTTATGCCACTATGCATTGCATGCCTGACTATTGCTATACCTTCCCTACCATGAAGGTCCCTAACCCTCAGGAACTGCTTGACAAAATAAACCCTTTCTTCCCTCCATGATAGCTTTTTTGTCAAGTTATTTTATTATAGCAATAGAAAAGCAACTAGAAATTCTGTCTGGAGCTCAGAAAACACTGTGGACCCGGGGTGGAATTTGATCTCGTGAGGACAGGTGGAAACAGAGCTGTGACCTGGATGAGTCAGACAAGATTCTGAGGACAACTGAAGTGCACTATGTTTAAAAGCTAAAGGAAGAACATGGGCAGAGAAGATGGCTAAGCTGTTAGAGTCATTTGTTTCAAAAGCCTAGGTATCTGAGTTTCAACCCCAGAATCCACAGTGGACAGAGAGAATTAACCTCCACACACACACCATGGCTTATATACACATTCACAAATACACACACACACACCATTTTTTTTAAATTAAAAGAACATGGATTCTCTAGAGACTGGAAAGTAACTCTATGAGGTAAACACAAACCTGGAGCTGATAGAAAATATCTGAGTGAAAGTAACCTTGATTATCGCCTAATCTGAAGGCATACAACAGGCACACACTTCTGTTGTCCTGCAATAGTATATTAATTCTTAGGTCGAACTACCCTACACCCCTAAGCCCATAGTGAGGAAACAGTGTTGGCTGAAAGGCTCTCACTTTCAGAGCCTTCTGGAATTTTGTATGTACAAACTACTATTTCTTAATGGAAACACTTTGAGGAAGTCATCAAGACCACATGGAAAACAATTAGCATAGGGGAATAAGATCCTTTTGTATAGTCTTCATTAATGCTAGGTTTTTTTTGTAGTTGTAAGTGAGTATGTTCTAATTAATGTGGTTAATAAATAAATGTATGATGTGTATAAGTTACATTTAAGGAAAACTGGTGGCTCTAAATAGCTTCAAAAACCAAATGCTGTAAGTTGAAAAACAAAATAGAAAGAAACTTATTCTGAAGTTAAAGTCTGATCAGCACATGCCTGGCTGTTATGAATTCACTAAATGAGTCATCTACTCAGCCTATGGAAGTCTTTACAGTATGCATCTTAATTTGAACATTTAATTGTTTATCCTCCTAACATCTCTGAAATATTGTCTGTAGAAGCATAAAGATTGATGTTAGTGAGAGAAGGCCAAAACAGACTTAAATGTGCAGATCTCTAATGTGTTTTAAAGACAATCACGGTCAGTAGCCTTTTCCTTCAGTAACCAGCAAAAGCCCACTGAGAAAGGTCTAAGAAAGACAAACAAAGTCCTAAGATGTATGTAGAGTGGACAGGAGGGATATTAACGGTGGACATTCATGAGACACTGCCTAGATAGTTTTGAATGGACCTAACTGTTAGCAGGAGTACAAATCCTGTGAAAAGGGGAGGGAGGCTTAAAGGACTGGGGAGATATTCAGTTGAAGGCATGCAGATATGAGTTTATCATTCAGAATTCATGTATAAAAGCCACATATTGTAGTAAATACTTATAATTCCAGCTCTAGCTCTGGAGAGACAGAAACCAGTCAAGGTCACTAGCCAGCCAGCTTGGCCCAGGTCATGAGCCCCAGGTCTTAGGGAATGACATTGTCTGAGTTTGCTTTCTATTGCTGTGATAAAACAATACCACCCAACACAACATGGGAAGGAAAAAGTTTCTTTCTTTTTACAGCTTTCAGATCACAATCCATCACTGAGGGGAACTTAGAGCAGAAATTCAAGGCAGAAACTGGAGGCAGGAACCAAAGCAGAGGCCATGATGGAATGGTGCTTACTGGTTTGCTCCTTGTGGCATGCTCAATCTCCTTTCTTACACAATGCAGAAAGAACCAACTGCCAACAGGATGAGAGCGCCCACAGTGAGCTGGGGCTTCCACATCAATCTTTAATCAAGAAAATGCCCCATGGACTTCCTTACAGACCCGTCTCATAAAAGCATTTTCTGAAGTTCCTACCTTCTTCCCGGATGACCCTAACTCATGTCACAGTGACAAACCAGTATAGGGTCTCAAAAAATAAGCTACATGGCGCTTGAGTTTCTCCTCTGAGTTCCACACATATATACACAACATACAAATCAACCCCATAAAGACATGCCACTTCACACCCATCTGGATAGCTGGTATCAAAAAGTGGGAAATAACATATGTTGGCAAAATTGTGGAGAAAATGATAGTTTTGTGCATTGTTGGTAAAAATGTCAAATGTCCCACATGGGCTAGGGAAAGAATGATGACAGTTCATCAGCAGATTAAAAACAGACTGACCCTATGGTCCACCAGCTCCACTTCTGTTCAGTAACAGATGAACATAAGGCATGTAGTAGAATACCTTCAAGGGAGAGAAATTCTGACACATGAACCAACACTGATGAACTTTGAGGATAAATGCTAAGTGACACAAGGTAAGTCACACAAAGCACACAATTAGGAGTCTATTTACATGATAGGCCTAAGCAGTCAGAATCATGAAGTATGTAAGTGGAAGTTAGCCACATTTAGGGACTGTAGCAGGATGAGTTATTGTTATTAATGAGGATAACAATGAGTCTTTCAAGGCCAAAGGATGCTTCTGTGCTGCGGTAGACAGAAGCAGCATGAGAATATCTAGGTCTCTAAACTGTATGCCTCAAAATGGTTACCGCATTGCTCTAAATGCAGTAAATGTAAATGGAGAAGAGTGTCATAGAGGAAAATCCCAGAATGTGGGTGGGGTCTTCTGGAAGGATCTCACTATAGTAGTGATATCTAAACAGAGGGCTAAAAAGCAAGGGGTAGATCATAGAGGTGTCATGAGGAAGACTGCAAAGGGTGCCCAGGACCAATGAGAAGACTACTGTAGCTGAGACTGAGGAAGATAAAAGAGAGCATGGGGCACTAGACCAAGAGATGCTTCTGCCTGGGGCTCAGGTGGCAGCAGCAGAGACAGCAAAAAGGCACCCTTAACAAGACTGTATCTGCACCGACATGTGAGGATGGTTAGGAGAGGAAAGAGAAGAGTGAAGACTGACTTGGGCGGAGGTGATTCTTGTCTTGCAGGAATATACATTAGTTGGGATGGTTACCACTAAGGAGAATACTTTTCTAGGCTAGCATGCTGCTAACAATATTACCAGAGACAGCCCCCATCCCCCAGAGAAGGATTATCTTATGTGTCAATGACATTTACTGTGGGTTGTTTATGTAAATAAACAGTGATGAAAAACCAGAATCATGTGACTGATTCATGGTCTGTCTTAAGAATGAGAAAGGAGAATAATAAGCTTTTAAGAATATCCACAGCCCCTCAGAATCTGTGCACTTGCTGGTCCCATCTAGTTGTTACAGTGATGCCGTGTAAGATACCTGGGCACTGAGAAGCACAAATGGGAGCCTAGATTATATCAAGGACTGTTGGACTAGAAAGTTTAGGGCTTTGATAATGTACCTTAGAAACTTTGACATGCTTCCAGGCAAACCCAACAGAGGCAATATAAGTTATATACATATATATCTTTACAGATACATAAATAGGCATAGAGGGCTGGGAAGATGGCTTAGTCAATATAGTACCTGTTGCATGAAGACTTGACTTTGAATTCCTAGAACCCATGCAAAAGCCACACATTGTTGCACATGTCTGAAACCCAAGAACTGGTAGGGTGGGGACCCCAGAGCCTGCTGACCAGCCAATTTAGCCCATTGGTGAGCTGTGCGTTCAGTGAGAGACTGTATCTGAAAAAATAAAGTGAAAAACAATAGTGGAAGATACCTGGCCTACACACACACACACACACACACACACACACACACACACTCCTCCCCATGGGTGACTATGTAGCATAGGCTATAGGCATGGGTGGAGCACTTCTCAAAGGCAGAAAGGAGGAGGTGAGATTGGTGCTGAAGTTTATACATCTTGCCCAGGCTTAAGTCTTGTGCCTTTCTTGTTCATACTCTACTATGTCAGGTATTGTACAAGGGAGCACAAAAAGCACATCACTGATCTAAGAAGACCATGGGACTCTAACATGTGATGGAAAAGACCGTTATTTACAATCTGGAGGAAAAGCATAACTAGAGTGAAAGAATGAAGAAATAGTCACTATCCTACTTTGACTAACATTGCTCCTTCCAAGAGCTATAAGACATCTAACAAAAATCCCAATACCAGGCATAGGAAATCCCCTTTTTGGCTTTTGATCAGAGATATCTAGGAGACTCCCTGAACAATATGGGCTATTGCTGTTACCCTTGGCTTCTTCCTAGAGGCTAAAGCTAAGTCCCTATAGCTAAAGATGCTGTGCCCTTCAGATGTAGACCTGGAGAACCTGAGCTAGATGGGAGCTGTAAGTTCCCTCCCTGGTTTTTTATTACCAGAAGGTGATATACAGCTCCTTAAGGAACCAACAGTTCTACCCACCTGAAATACTCATGAACCCCAATGACAACCAGTAAGGCACAATAATGCTAAGAGTGCATGTGTATCTTGGCAATAACCAACTGCTGTTCAATTGGACTTAAGGCTCTCTCAACAGAAGGGAAATCATGACTGGTACTGGAAACCCAGTCAATACTCAGGGCTAATGAGGTCATGGATTTTAGAGGGGAACCATAATGATTTTCACTGCATTCTAAATAACTTCTCTTTCCACCCAGGTAAGTGTAGCTCTCACCTCTCTTCAAAGAAATCTTTCTTTGCAACAGATAGAGACCATTACAGAAAACCACAACCAGTCCATATTAAGAGAAGTGCTCATGGGGTGCCCAGCCCCAAATGGTATGTCTACAACACAATTCCTTCACACAAAGCTCATGGAAACCACAGAAGAGGGAGTGGAAGGGTTTCAAGGGCCAGGGGTCCAAAGAATCAGAAAGTCTGTATCTCCTAGAAATGGCAATGAAGCCATTCTCGTGATACCTCAGCAATATCGCTGCCCAAACAAGACCTGAAGTAGTATAACACCAATGTTACCATGGAAGTGGGGGAATCGCATGGGGCTCCCTCCGTTACTAGACAACTAAGGAACTCTGAGAGAGGAAGAACTAACTTGTCCCATGATGAGTCCCCAACTGGTCATCTAATACCCAGCGTTCAGTCCTGAAATCATATACATACAAGTAACACTACCTGGACTGAGCAGGTAATATCCCCTTTTTAGAAAGGATTTTTATTGGCCTAGAACTTGCCATGTAAGCTAGGCTAGACAGCCATCAAGCCACACTGATCCACCTGTCTCGGCCTCCCGCAGCACTGGGATTACAACTGTACACAGCACCTGGATTTTTGTTTATTCGGATTTAAGGATCAAACTCGGGTCCTAGTGCTTCCAAAGCAAGAACTTTACTGATCAGGCTTTCCCCCATCCCAAACAGCAGAAATTTTCCCTTCAGACCACTGTTCTAAAAGAAGATATAATGCTGACTAAACAGACCAAACTCCCCACCTTCCTTCTGGAGTTGCAAGCTGCCATCGGTAGTTGTTATATAGGCTCTTAACATTGGTCAAACCTTTGTATATATTGTTTATGTCTTCAAGTAGATTGCACTGTGTCTTTTTTAAAGCAGAGATCTCTTTCCATACCCAGTTTTTTGAATAATATGTTTTTAGAGCAGATGGGATGCCATTAACTGTTTCAGAACAGTTAGGAACTGTTGTAAAAAAAACCCGCCGTGAGATATGTTTTAAGTGAGATTTATTTTGAGAGAATTATTTATAAAATAGAGAAGATTTTAAGAGAAAGCGAAGGGATAAAGTTGCAACGCCCCCGGTTTTTAAGGAAACTTTTTCACACACGCGCCGCTGCCATGGAGCTCCGCTGCCGCGAACCTGAAGCCCCGCCCCATCGCGAGAGAATGCCTGCTTCCTGTCTCTCTCCAGGTGTTGTCTGAATCTCGTTTTCGTTGACCACGCCCCTCTCAGCTTCTGCGCTCTGCCGCAACCTGTACACATGAACAGTTCCTGATTTCTCCTACAAGGAACAATTCAGAAATGAAAGCACTGTCAAATCTTTATATCCTTTATAACCATATCCTATTGGACTTCATAGTTTTGGTATCTGTTCTTGGTAGTTAGAAAAGTGCCCTCAGCAGGTGGGACCATGAAAGTACAACATCTTCTTAAGCTTCCTCAAACAGCGTGGCTATAGGGAGACACTGCAGTATTAGAGGTCGTCATTGCTTGGTGGAGAATAACAGTGGACATGAGTCATCAGTGGACATGAGCCATCCATGTTCTCACCATTTCTGTAGCCCAGATCTTCGTTTAAAGAGTGACTATGATATTGTTTGGAAATTGGAGCTTTAACACAGTGAGAGCACTTCATGACATATGGATTACTGTGATCCTCATGTGACTGAGCAGAGCTGTCTGATAGAGGTAGAGGCAACCCTTCTTATGAAAAACTTTTGACCGTGGGACTGCTCTTTGGAAAAAACAAAGACCCGACCATTTGGAACGTCCTATCTTCTTGTTTACATTTTTTACCATATTTGTTTATGTACTTGTGTGTACATGTGTATATGTGTCTGTGTGCATGTCTGTGTGCCAAAATGTGTGTGTGTGGAGGTCAGAAGGCAACTTGAAAAAGCTGATGCTCTTTTCACCGTGTAGATCTCAGGGATTAAACTCAGATAGTCAGGCTGGTAGCAAGTATCTTTACCAACTGAGCGAGCCATCCCACCAACCCTAGGAAGCCCAATATAAATTTAACTTATTTGACAGTTATCTATGATTTGTCATTTGTGGGGAGAAAAAGGTTCTAGGGAGAGCCAGTGCCACCTCCAAAGCAGATTTCCTAACTGCTTGCTGATGCCTTAAATAAAATGTTATTTCCCCAGTTAAACAAAACTTTAAAAAAAAAATCAATTATCCCTATAAAAAGTAAAGCATTCACTTTATGGGAAAGGACAATTCAGAATTAAAATATCCTACAGAATGTAAAGGCTTCATCTGGATCCTAGACCAAGCTATTCTAAATATACTCACACTATCATCTAGTCTCTATCATCTAAAGAAGAAAATATCTTGAATAAACACCATCCAGCAGAATTTTCTGCTTCTTGATTATCTAGAATATGTTGTCTGAAAATTAATCAAGGGATGGAAGTTATAAGTATAGCTTTTTAAGGCCAAATTATGTGTTCAATAGGCAGTATTGGGAAGTGAATGTGTAAAAAGGATTTGTTTTATTTTCTGTTTGTTTCAGCATTATTTTATTTAGTTATGCTCCCTGTAATACCAGAAAATAGTTCTTTTTATTTCATCTGCCCTATAAGAACATATCCAAAATTCTCTTTAGCTAAAGCAACTTGGTTATCTGCCAGCCTGATGTTGGATCATGTAGAAAATACCCCCAAATAAGTATGATGAAAACTGTTTGGGGAAGAAATTTGAATAGTGCAATATAAAATAGCCAGAAACTTAAATAATGAGAATATAATTTTAAAACACTAAAACCAGTCTCAAGTGACAAAGCAAGTTGCTTAACCTCTGGGTTTCTGCTGCTGTTACTGTTGTTTTGAAATGGAGTCTCACTATCTTTCAATTCACGATATCTCATGCTGACTTGAAACCCAGGTTTCTCCAAGCCTAGCTTCCTTAGTACTGGGATCACAGACATGTGTCAGGAGCACCTGCCACCAGCACTTCCAATAAGATGCTCATTTTTGTATTTGTATATTATTTTGCTGATTTATTTTTCACTCCAAATGGTAGTGAACAGTTAAGTTTATAAGGCTATTTCAGAAGTTGTCATTTTTTATTTCTATCCCCTTAATACTTTGCCAACATCTGTCTATTGCATATAATATATTATATACTATAATCACTTATTAAATGAAAGTGTTATTTTTCCCCCAAGCAAATATTAGTTTCTTCTATTCTAGAGTCTATTTGTCTCCCTCAAAATCATCTTTGTATAGCAAGAAAGAAAGTGTAGATTTCCTTTCTGTATCTGTCTCTAGCATCATCACTGAGACTCCTACCACTAAACACACTGATGATTTAAACAGACTCATAACTACAAATGAGATTGGAATAGTAATTAAAAGTCTATTCACAAAGAAAAAAGAAAGAAAAGCCCAGGACCAGATGGGTTTACTGCTAAATTCTACTGAGTGGTTAAATAAGAGATGGCCACTGGTAATTCTGACACTGTCCCACGAAACAAAGGGAAGGAGCAGTACCTAAGCTCCGCTGTAAAGACAGCACTACCATGGTAGCAAAGCTTTATAAGGACACAACACAGGGTGAAAACTATAGACCAATTTCCTTGATGGACATAAACATATAAATTCCCAATAAAGTTCTTGAAAACTGAATTCAAGAATGTGTTAAGGCAGATGTAGTGGCACATGCCTTTAATCCCAGCATGTGGGAAGCAGAGGGAGGAGGAGCTCTGTGAGTCCAGGACAGCACGGTCTACAGAGTGACTTCTGGAACAACTAGAACTATATGGAGAAACTCTGTCTCAAAACAAAACAACAACAGCAAGGATAGAAAATTGACATTTAAAGAAAAACAATGAGAAAATCATAGGCCATGATTAAGTTGTATTTATTCCAAGAATACAAGGTTGGGCCATAAAACACAAACCAATAAATGACTTAATGATAGACTTAAGGATTGGAATCACATAGTAATCTCCATTGATGGAGAAAAGACTTTCAAGAAGTTAAATACCTCTTCTTGATGATAAAAAAAAAACCTTGAGGAAACCAGGAATAGGATAAACAAGTCTTAGCAAACTAAATGTGACAAATCTATAGCCTACACTATACTGAATGAGAAAAAATAAGAATGTTTCATCTTCAATTTGGAATAAGATAAGAGTGCCTATTCTCTTATTTTTCAGTGCAATACACAAAGAATTTTCTGAAATGAGACAAGAAATAAAACATACACAATAAGAAAAGAAGAAATCAAATTGTTCTTACTTGCAGATGACATGATCCTTAAAAGACCTTGAATTCTTTACCAGAAAATTCTTTGAATTTGCAAATACTTTCAGCAAAGTAGTGAACTACAAAACCAACATACTAAAATCAATAGTTTTCCTATATACCAATAGCAAACTGGCAGAGAATGAAAATTAGGAAAACTATCACATTCATCATAGGTTCAAAAAATAATAAAGTACTTAGAATTGAACCTCATCAAGGAAGTAAAAGACCTCTATGATAAAAACTTCTAAATACCAAATTAAGAGATTGAAGAAAGCACGAGAAGATGAGAAGACCTTTTATGATTCTGCACAAACAAAATTGATGGTATGAGATGACTATATTAACCTAAAGCACCCTACAGATTCAGTGCAATCCCAGTCAAATCACAATGATGTTCATTATAGAGACAGAGAAAATAAACCTAGAATTTATGTGGAAACAGAAATAATAGCCAAAGCAATTCTAATCAGAAAGAACAGTGCTAGAGGATTCACAATGCCTGTAGTAAAAAGTTTCTGGCCCAGACTAGCCCCAAGGTCTGGACCTGCCTGCAGCTGCTTTGCTCTGCCTACCCCTGAGGTCCAGACCTGCAGCTCTGCTGATGCTTAGCCCCAGATAATCACACAAAGTCTCATATTTATTATAAACTGCTCAGCCTATGGCTTAGGCTTATTGCTAACTAGCTCTTACAACTTAATCCATTTTTATGAATCTATGTTTTTCCACATGGCCCATGGCTTACCTGAGTTCCTTTACATATTGCTTCTTGGGCGGCTGGATCACATCTCTCCCTGACTCCACCCTCCTTCCCCTTTATCTATGCTTGGATTTCCTGTCTGACTATAAGCTGGCTCACCGTAGGCCAAAACAGTTTCTTTATTATCTAATAATAATTCACAGCATACAGAAAGACATTCTATATCAACTGCCTGCCTCAAATTGTACATCAGAGTCATTGTGAAAAGGACAGCATGGGACTGTCATAAAAACAGATACACAAATCAGTAGAATAAAATTGAGAAACCAGATATAAAGCCATGCAACCTACAGCATCTGATTTTTATAAGGATGCCAAAAATGCACATTGGAGAAATAAGTGAGTTCCTTCACCAAGTAGTGCTGGTAAATTGAATACCAACATGTGGAAGAAACTAGATTCTTATCTTGTGCCTTGAACAAAACTCTAGATAGATCAATAACTTCAACATAAATCCTTATTCTTGATAACTGCTAGAAGAAAGAAGAAGGAACCCTTCAGTAGTTGATACAAACAAGGACTTTCTGAATAGACTTCAGTAGCACAGGAAATAAAACCAGTAAGTGACAAACGGGATCTCACTAAATTAAAAAGCTTCTGTACAGCAAAGTCAGCCATTTATCAAGTGAAGAGGGAGCTCACAGAATGGGAGGAAAACCTTTGTCATCTATGTCTAACTTGGTATCTTGTTAGAGATACCAAGAGGATTGGTATCTTGGATATGCAAACAACTAAAAAAACTAAACACCAGGAAAAGATGCTACCCATTTAAAAAAAAAAAAAAAAGGACTATGAAACTACACAGAGAGTTCTCAATAAATAAACAAGCACTTTCTTTAAAAAGTGCTCAACTTGCTTAGACATCAGAAAAATGTAGGAGTAAAACTTCTTAAAAGTTCTGCCTCAACCCAGTCAAAATGACCATCAGAAATACAAATCAAATTCTGGTGTGATATACAGAAAAGGGAAGCCTTAAACACTGTTGGTGGGGGGTGCGAATTAGTCAGCTACTGCAGAAACCAGTATGGAGGCTTCTGAAAACAAGCTAAACATAGAGCCCCCACATGATGTGTGGACACCTGCGGCACTTCATGTCATTTTCCAGAGATACTTGCGCATCTGTGTTCATTGCTGCTCTAATCACAATAACTAAAGACCATATCACAATAATAATAAATACAACAATAAAGGATCATATACATGTATATGTGGTACATATACATAAGGAAATTTTTTAGCTACTATATGAAATTGTTATGCAAATGGATGGATCTGACAATGATTGATATAGTAACTTAGATTCTGAAAGACAAACATTGTATGTTCTTTCTCATATATGTACCCTATGTTTTTATTTTATATGTTTATATATGTGAGTGTGAATCTGGGTTTAAGTCATGAAGCTAGACACTGACCATAAGAGGAAAGATTTTGAGGAAGGGTGTGGTGGAATGTTCTCTGTATAATGTAAATAAAGGAACTGTTTTGGCCTATGTAGAGCACCGTAGAAGTGGGTAGAGATTCAGAGGGCAAGCAAATAAAAAAAGGTAGAGTTAGTCACTCTCCATCAGACCCCCAAGAGGAACAGACATGTAAAAATACTGGCCAGCCACAGACTAAGAGCCACGTGGCAGTCAAATCAATAAAAATAGATTAAATTAAGTTTGAAGACTATTTATTTAATTGAAATATATCTTTGTATACTTATAAAAACTTAATTAACATGACTATAAGTTTATTTTATTATAGATGACTATTAATTTGTATTTTTAATTATATATTATAATTTTAAATGAGTTATGTTAGCATTATATTTTAATAAACAGTAGAAAAATATATATAGTATAACAAAATTGACTTTAAGTGAAGGGGATTGGGGGAAATAAAACACATGACAAGAAAACAGAGGCTACTGGTTTGGAAGGAGACAAGCGGGTAGGCAAAAAGAATAAAGGAGAAACATCAACAAAAACAAATTATGCATAAAATGCCATAATGAAACCCATTGCTTTGTACATTACTTGAAAAATGAAAATTAGTTTCATCAGGGCTGGGAGGATTGCAAGCATGAGGATCTGAATTCAAATCCCTAGAGCCTTATGTAAACTGAGGCATGATAGTCTATGTTTGTAACCCCAGCAAACCTATTGTAATATGGGAGCAAGAGACAAGAGAATCCCCAGAGCTTACATGCTAGCTAGCCTGATATATGCAGCAGAGAAACAAGAGGTCCTGTCTCAAACATGGTGAGTGACAAACCTGAGGTTGTGTCATGGTAGAGGGGTATGCCAATACACACACACACACACACACACACACTGATGAGAAAATCATTAAAAATGTTTTTAATATAAGTTTGATGTGACAAAATGATGGAGCCTTCAGAAATGAAGGCCCATGGGGAAGGGGAAACCCATGTATTTTATGCTTAGGTTTGATGAGTGTGAACAGACATGATGATGACAGAGCTGATGCCTGACCAAGGGGACCTACTATGATGGAAATGAAGTTGGAAATGGGCATGACAAGCCAAGTGCTGCCTGTTCAGGCTCATCTGGGCCACTTTGTGTCCAGGTCCTCTCATCACTTTGTAGGGAGGATTCCCTGGAGACCTGCTTTAGAAAGCTAGGGCTCCCTTTTTTCAAAGCTTCGGGGGAGGGGGCAGAACAGCCCACTTTGGTTATTTTGTCAGATGTCAAGGAGTCATAATTTTGGGATAACATGTCCTGTACCCCATCTGTATCCATGGAATCTATCACCCTACTAAGCCTAAAGTGTCACTGTGTTTTATAGAATGTATATTTCAAATATCCTGTTCAGTCCCTGCTCATCAAAAGTGTTCCACCATACATCAGCTCTCTTTTACTACAAGGACAGACTCAGAATGCAAAGCTCTTTTCCCTACTTCTTAAACCTGGATTATATTTTTGAATAAGAACCTGCTGGTTTTTGTGTGTTGCATAGAATTATTATAGAATTACCCCTGACAATATCTTCATAAATTCAAAATGTAATGTCTTTCCTACATCCATTTTATGTATATTTTATATTTTTCCTCCCTCATCTCTCAGTATCCCTTATGTATAAAATTGGGAATCTTCATTTACTCTCCTTCATATGGTTGCCTGAAACTTCTTTCTCTCCCTTTAGAAATACATTTATATTCAGAGGCTATAATGGTAAATAATTTCAACAAGGTAAAGCTCTTTAATCCTACTTTGTGTCTTAAAGACATACTCAACACTATCTTTGACTATCTCATGAGAATTCAATTTCCTAAGGTTATGTGGCAGAGACTTGAGTGGAAATTTTAAAAACCTAAAGTTCAAAGTGAAATATCAAACAAAGCACAGATGATCCAGTCAGAGACTGATTTGTGTGGGCCATAAACAGCAACAAAATCTTCTGCCGGCTGTTGGCATAAAAACTATGATTGTAGTTTTAGCAAGAAAAGTATCTCTCCTCTGGCCCTGAGGGTTTGGGGGTTGTTTTCTCTAGACAGAATTTTTAGAAGTTAGAAGCGTTTTCCAGGTAAAGAATCTGGAGCCTGATAGCAGATATCTGTGAGTGGCAGGTATCAAAACAGCAGGACACAATTTAAAGAGAGATGTTGTTATGACTCAAAGCTTTGTCACTGAGGCACATGAGAGTGGATGGCATCTAAATGGAACCCCGGTGTCCCCAGCAAATGGAGGAAGCTTTGAGTTTCTAGTTGTTCACTTCCTAAACCAAAATGCCAAGGTCCAGTGCCTCTCTCCTCACCCATTCTGTGGGCCACAAAACATGACTATAGATAAACGACTGGGGTCTTTCTGTGGGTAAATTAAAAGTATGATAAGATGGTCTCAGTTCAGAAACATGGGAACCCCAGTTCAGAATCCAAGCATTTGTATAAAAAGTCAGTGACTGTGAGCACCTGTGATCTCACCTCAGGGAAGATGGGAATAAGTAAATCAAGAGCTCACTGGACAGTCATTGTAGCCAATTGGGGAACTCCAAGTTCAGTGACAGATCCTGTCTCAAAAAATAAAGTAGAGAGCAACTGAGAAAGATACCTTATGTTTACCTCTGATCTCCACATATGTGGGCAACACACACACATACTCACACACACACACATACACAAACACTTATATTCACTTACACATGCACATACCCAGTGAACACACATATACATGCAGCTATAATAAGTTGAACAACTCTGCAGTTTCTAGTTCAGAGCTTAAAGTCATTCATTAAGCAAGATAATCTAATTCTTTATAAGTATCCACACTATCTACTAGATTTTAAAAGTAGTTTTGGGAAAACTGGACCAGTTTTCTTAAGTTGGCAGGAAGCATATTTGCAAAACTAGATGGCATTCTTAAAAACCTCCTAGTACCACACTGAGCTCCAGGAGTCCAGTCAAAGAGAGGGAAGAGGGATTATATGAGCAAGCGGTCAAGATGGTGATGGGAAATCTGCAGAGACAACTGAGCCAAGCTCACAGGAACTTAGGAAGTTTAGATGACAGCTGCGGAGCCTGCATGGGACTGGACTAGGCTCTCTGAATAGGGGAGGCAGTTGTGTAGTTTATCTGTTTAAGGGGTCCCTGACTGTGGGTTCAGGATTTATCTCTGGTGCATGAGCTGGATTTTTGGAGCCCATTACCTATGAAAGGCTGCTTTGCACAGCCTTGATGCAGCGGGGAGGGGCCTGGACCTGCAGCAGGGGCCAGGCTTTGCTGACTCCCCATGGGAAGTTCTTTTCAGAGGAGGGAATAGGGGAGTGGGTGGGTGGGAGAGAAGGCTGTGGGGAGCAGGAGGGGGTGTGAGAGGAGAAATCTGTGGTTGGCATGTAAAATGACTAAAAACATTTCTTAAATGAGAAAAAATCCAAAAGACTGAAGATACTTTAATCTGCCTCACACTTGGTATTTATTAATCAGTTGGGGTATGTGTGTGTGTGTGTGTGTGTGTGTGTGTGTGTGTGTATGTATGTATGTGTGAATCAAAAATTCTTTGTGCTGGAGTGTGATAGCAAGTTAATGCAAATATTTATTTGGAGGTTATCTGTGAAGTTACAGGTAAGACTGTCCATCCTTAGTTTAGAATAATCATCACGGGATAATGCACCACAAGACACCAGTGTTTATTCCAGAAAGTCTAGGTGAATAGACAGGAAATAGGTGCATCTATCATCACCAAACTACTGAAATCCTATAGCCTTTAGACAGTCCATAAACAATAAGTAAAACTAGAAGAACAAAATTAAAATTTAGATAAAATGAATATTTGATAAAAATTAGGAAGATTAAATGACCATAAGACTACAATGCTTGCAGGTATGGTTGTTATGATGTTTTACTTTTCAAACACAAAACTCTGCTTCTTCAGCAGTTTGAATCCTCTGCATAATTGGAAAAGAAAACTTGTCTCTGCCACAAGAAACAACTAGGCAACTTAGCTTTTCCTCTGGAAAAGTTTGCTTTTACTGTTACCTGATGCATGTTGCACGTCTCTGTGCAAAGTGCCCCCATGGAAAGGACTTTGCTGCCCTCTGGTGTCACTAAAAATAGAGAACACCGAGAAAAACCAGCGTTAGCGCTTGTGCATGAGAGGAGAGGGACAAGTCTACTGACAGGAAGGCAGATATGTTAGCATCCTTCTTTCCCTTTTTGAGAAGATCTCTGTAAAGACCTTCAGTAGAAAGTTGTCCCTCCATCTTACTGAAAGATGTACACAGATGTGGAGGAAGTTAAGGCAAGTTAGGAATGGCCAAACCCAAAATAAGCAGGGTGGTACACACTGAAATTCCATCTCTCAGGCTGAGGCAAGAGGATTGCTAATTAGAGAGACGACTAAGGTGAAGAGCATGTCCCTGTCTTTTTTAAAAAAAAAAAAAAAAACCTTAACTTGAGGGTTTGGGTGTAGTTCAGTTAAGAGAGTACTTGCCTGGGTTTGATCCCCAGTGACACATAAAACCAGGCATGGTAGCCAGCATTGAGGAGACTCAGAAGTTCAAGCTCATCCAAGTCCAAGGTCAGCCAGAGCAATAGGAAACCGTATCTCAAAGTAAATAGGTAAACAAGGTATTGTCTAAAGACAATATTGTTTTCAAGTTAAGATTCAAGGATTATTTTATTCATCTGTCCATTTCCTCTCTACTGCAAACAAAATAGTAGAGTGTCATAGTAACAACTTAAGCACTCTAAAAATCAAGGGTAAGGGCACTGGAAGTGATAAAAAAAAAGAACTTTCTGCATTATATGGCCAGTGGGTCCTCTGAAAAGATAAAAAAAAGAAAAGACAAAAATTGGACAAAAGAAATCTTTGCAATGAATATTTTTAAGCATAAGAAAAGCCCTTGCAAGTCCTGAGACAGACAAGTTGAGACATAGTAGGAAAAAATAGATCTCATTGTTGATGGAGTCCAGTGGGTGGTCAAATTAGGGTGATATTGAGGAGGGCAGCGAAGATCAGACTATGTCCAATATACCTGTTGTGTGAGTCTCATATGCAAATTTGTACTGCATTAAAAGTGAAGCTAATATTAAATTAATTTTGATAATATATTTTATTTAACGTGTCATAGTAGTAATATTTAATATATAATCAAGGACCTGAGAGATAACTTACAGGTTAAAAGCACATGCTGCTCTTACAGAGACCTGGGTTCAGTTCTCAGGACCCTCATGGTGGCTTAGAACCACCTATAACTCCAGTTCCAGAGGATGTGATGCACTTTTCTCTCCTCCTTGGACACTAAACGCATGTGCTGCACATATATATGTATAGGCAAAGCACGCATATATAAAATAAAAATAAATATTTCAAAAATTAAATTGTGATTATGTAATCAAAATGAGATATAAGGAAGCATTTTACTCTCTTTCCTATATCATATATTTCAGATTTGAAGTATCTTTACTGACAGCACATCACACTCACTATTTGGTGACACATCCCATAAGGCTTTCTTTATATATTTACCTCAGGAGCAGTTGCATATCCTTCCACCTGGAAGAGTCCTTAGAATTTCTGTTTGGTCTTAATCTTTTTAGAAAGCAAAGGGATACCCATGGCGTTCCATACCTGCATTGCAAGGATTTAATGCAGCATCATCTGAGACTTAGGGGAGAGGAGACAAAGGCTAACGCTTTTTCTCGGGCCTGGGCAGGCGGTTATTCTCTCTCTAAACATCTGACTGAGCCCAGCTGTGTACTTCCTGAATTTGACTAAATGCTTGCTCAAGAATGCCCTGCAGTCCTCAATATCCATCTTTAATGTTTTACCATTTTACCCCCAAGTCTAGAGCCAGCACATCCAGCAGCACAGAAGGTCTTGTGTGCATCTTAAGCGTGGGGGACTTGACTTCCTCTCTGCCTCTCCCCGCTTCTCCAGATCACTAAAAATGATTCCAGGATCACAGATTACATTCTCCCTACTCACTTAATCAGGAAAAAGACTCTGAGGGAGGAAAGAGTGCCTTGTAAATCGATATGACAAGAACAGAATACCAGCATGGGGAAGACTTGGGAGAAAGGGCTAGACACTAAAGAAAGAGACTTTAAGGCCAGCAAGAGACGTCAACAGGAAAGGGAGGAGGCTGTGTGTTCTGTCTGTTCCTGAATTCAAAGGGTGCAAGCAAAGGATTAAGTTGCCTAAAGGTCCTTGCATTGTGCACTTGCTACAATTTTGCCTGACAGTGCTTTTTATTTATTTATTTTAAATTACATTTATGTATTTGCACACTATCAATAGGCTGTGGAAGGAACCCCACAGCTATTCTTTTCAGGGACATATAGTGGTGACACATGAGAAAGTTACAAGGTTTCCACAGCCAGTGACCTCACGGCTTTGCCTGGTGGGGCTCCCCAACAGATGGTTACTCATCTGGTGAGTCAATCTGTCAAACACTAATTGTCATCTGCTACTGCCACCATGGCCTCAACACTCTTTGTCTAGTAAGAGTTTGTATTTATATTATAATGAAGAATATTGCCTCTTTAGAGTAAACATAATGCTGGGTTTGCAATATAATGGTTTATTTTTTTGGTGTTGTTGTTTTAACAAAATCCATTATTGGTTCTTCAGGAATTTCACATCATGCACCCAAATCCCACTCACTTCTCAGCCCCTCCATATCTGCTCCTTACCCCTGCAGAATGCTTCCCAAAAGAACCCCCCCCCAATTAATTAAAAACAAACATGCAAAAAAACCCACCTCGCTCCTCCATCTTTCCAGCACTTCTTTGTCATCCTAGTGACATCGGGAGCTGCAGTGTGTCACACAGTGTGCCCTTTTGTTCAATCGGCTCCACCTGTAAAATGTTCATAGCAATGAGTCACAATTGTCTGGTTCAAGGCCTCTGGCATATCATTATCACCAGATCTTCACTGAAACTCCTCTAGGATATCCTCCTGTTGCCCTGAGTCATGGAGATCCTATGGTTATTATTCCATAGAACCACTCCCTTCACACAGCCCAACAGGTGGGATAGATGTTAGAATAAGCCAACCAAAGGCCCATGATATGGGGCTGGGTGGTAGTTGTGCTGGTCAGTCCTCCCTCAGCGAGGGACAGAGCAAGCTCTTCTAGGCCCATGCCATTGGGGCCAGCGATTCCATGGGTGGGATCAACTCTCCTGCAATATCCAGCAAGGGGCAGGGGAAGCTATTCCAGGGCCAGTGAGTGGTGATGCCAGATCAGCAAAGCTTTTGGATTTCAACACACATAGTTCCTATGACCCCCTGTGATAACACAGGCTAGCTATAGACATCATCACAGACCCTAGGTGCAGCAGGACCACAGACCAGGACATGGCCCATGGCAGCAGTTTAGGCCTGGATGGCACCATGCCTCGTATGGCAGCACAGGCTACTCAGATGGGCATAGTTCCAGTAACAGAATGGCCCTCAGACACCAACATGGCTACAGATTGCAGCCTAGACTCCAAGCAACCATGTGGCCTTTGTTGGTACCATGGGCCATGGACTTTAACCTAGAAACAGGCTGTGGTAGGACCACAGACCTAGACATGACCCTCAGTAGCAGTCTGGGCTCAGATGTCAGTCACCATGGCCTCAGGTGGTAGCACAGATCAGTTAGATTGGTATGACCCCCATAGCAGCATGGCCCTTGGATACCAACATGGCTCCAGGTGCTGGCCCAGATCCCTGGCATCAGCATAGTCTTCAATGGTATCAGGAGCAACAGACATCAACACAGACCCTGGCTGCAGTAGGGCCAGGGACCCAGACATGGCCCTCGGCTGCAGCCCAACGCCAGATATCACAATGACACCTTGTGGAACTGCAGGCCATTCAGATCTGCATTCTAATGTTTTATTTTGACATGAATACATGCTAGCCTATCTACTCTCTACACCATCGACAACAAGAACTCCCAAGGAAAATCCGACTGAAGCAGTCCTCATCTCATGGCATCTCATAGACATCCTTCCTTCTATAACTTGAAAATGTAGTAGGTACCTGTAGTGGAATTATGTTGGTGCATTATAAATAATTGTCCCCTCTACTGGTTTAATAAAAAAAACTGATTGGCCAGGGGCAAATAGGAAGTGTGAGCAGGGCTGCCAGACTAAAGAAACTCTAGAAACATCTCAGAGAAAAGCAGAGGAAAGAAGTTGAAATGCTGCTGAGAAAAGGTACCAAGTTGCATGGCTGAACAAGATAGAATCATGGGTTGAGTTAAGATGAAGGAGTTAGCAAGTTATATGACTGGGCCCTAGGTCGATCAGCATAAAATTAATGTAAGCTTCTGTGTGTTTCTGTGTCTCTGTGGACTGTGAAACTGCAGGTCTTTGGGTCCGAACCTTGAGGCTAATCCCAATAGACTGGGCCATACAACAGGTACCTAAGTGACTGTTTACACAGCATGAGTGTGCAGTATAAGTCAACTAACTGAATAATGATCCTATAATTGCCCAAACTAAAACTTTTTTGTTCCCTCTTTCCTGTTTCCTTCTAGAAAGAACGTAAGAGCACAGAGAAAGAATCACAGTGCCTCATTCCCCCTTTCATGGCACAACTTCCCTTCCTACATCTATCTATACACAAGCTTTACAAACTAAAAGAGATAAGAACCTGATGAAATGGCTGATGGTTAGTGTTGTTGGCCACTCAAGCAGTAAACCCTTCAGCTTCAGAGGACATTTCCATGTCCCTTCCCCCAGCCGACTGGAGCATTCCATAGGAACACTTAAGACATTTGAAACATCCCAATTAAAACACCCTTCAGATCTAAAAGAAGGAAAGGAGGGGGTGGGATATCCTTGTGGAATAGCAGGAAGAAAGGTATCAGTACGAGGCAGCCTGGTCCCAAACTGTCCTGAAAGCCAAACATGAAATAGTAATTTCTTTCTTTACCAAACAACACAAGAGGGCTGACCTTTGATCAAATGTCACTTTCTAGCTTTGACGAGAAAATTTGCATGAAAAAGAAGTATTCTGGGTACCATGAATGTGAAACATTAAGTCCCAACAACCTAGAAGGAGCCAGAGGTCAAGCTGCTTAAACAGACAGGCAAATACTTCCTTCCACGGTGCACTCGGGAGCTTCAGAAGCTCCTGGGGGCTTTAAGGAGGAAAGGGGTGGGTTTGTGCCTGCCTTTCCCCCACATCTTTCTATCTTTTCGAACCTGGCTCTGAGCTCCCACATATCTAAGTAATTGGGGTGGGGGTGAGCAAATTGATAGTATGAACATCTTCAAGCATCTAATTCGCTAAACAATCAGTTCCTCCTATGTTTCCTCCCTCCTTTTTCAAAATCCCATGTGGTACATTTCTCTCTCTGACGTCATCGTCCACCCTTAAAGACAATACTTCTTATGTACAGGAGGCATTGAACACAGGTTTGTGGAACAGAAGAAACCATTCACAGTATGGAATAATTTGAGAAGAGTAGAGCAAATAATGCCCGCCATTGTTTTCCTAAGAAAGAGCTTTACTGGGAATGATCCATTTCTAACTTGCAGAGACAATGCAAGATTATACTTAAGAACCTAAAGCTTGGTGCAAATCTCTGATAAACCATATCAATTCCTTCACCTTTGACCTCCTAATGTCTCACTAAACTTCAGTTTCTATCTCTTTAAATTAATAAAACTGCATCTATGCCATAAGATAATTGATGTGAAAATTTAGATGTAGGAGGTGTTTGGTAAAGGACAAAGGACAAGTGGCCTTTTGGTTTTATGAGTGATTGCATAGGAAAACAAACTTTGTCCTTAGCATATCATTTTCTGGGTCATGTCTTTGTTTGCATTTGTGTATATTTTTCTATCAGACTTAACACAAAGGAGTCTTCTTTGGATTCCTGTTCCCACTGGCACTAACCTTAGCTTGTAAGTCTGGCTATGACTACCAGACAACTGCATGTCATTTTATAAGATGATGTCTCTCTATGAAGAGGCCTGTGACAGTCTACAGAGAAGAGTCATGTCAAGGTCATTACCCTATTTGCCAATAAGCAAGAACTAAAATAACTAGCTCCTGACTATTGGTTTATCTGTGCCACCAACTTTCATATGCAAAGCTCTCAGTTCCTTTCATATTCACTCCAAAAGACATAAGACACCTTAAAAGAATCTTTCAAAGTGTAATAACTGGTTTCTTCAAATAGCCTTAGGCTTTTTTTCTTCTCTGTATCTACTAAATATAAGAAGTCAGAAAGGAAGAAAGCAAGGAAATGGAATCTGAAATTACAGTTAGAGATCTAGGCCTGCAGCTCTCCCTGAAATATTTATTTCATTACTCATCCTTGGAAGCTTGTTAGTCTAGTGTCTTGAAAGTAAGCAATCCATAATTTAAGAGTCTAGATGAGGTAATCTTCCAAAGGCCAGCATCAGTTATAGAGGAAGAGAAAAGGTGCTTGAATGTGCTTCCTTGTTTTTAAACCAAGAGAGTGGAAACCCTTGGTAACTGGTCTGCTTCCAACAGTCCTGCCCTTCTGTTGTTATACTTTTATTGGACATTGGAGATGACACAGAACAAGAGCTTTATAAACATTGCAAAGATCTTTAGGGTCACCATGTTATAGATGAGCATTTAAAAATTAGTCACAGCTAGAAAACTTATAGAAACATTCCTATGAGCAATAACTAATTATTCTGATCTTACTTCCTGTATACTTACTCAAGCATAGTAATATATGCCTGTAACCCTGAAACCCGGGAAGCAAAGACAAAAGAAGTCTAAATGTAGGTCTAGCCTTGGCTACATACTGAAACCTTGTCTCACCCAAATAAAGAAAAAAATATAGAAACAGTCCAGCAATGTATAAAAATATGAAATACTATCTTGAAGTAATTCTGGATCAGCTATTGCAAAGAAAGCATGAACATTCTCTATTAGCTAACTTCTCCTGACATAACAAACAAAGAAATTATTTATTTTTGACTCATGGTTTGATTTATTGTCACTAGTTCCTACCCCCTGAAGTTTCTACAATGTTTCCCAAATATTTCTAGGAACTAGGAACCAATCCCTCAACACAAGAAACCTTCAGACAATAGTTATTAACATGTGGGTCACAATCCCTATAGGATCAAATAAAACCTTTCACAGGGGTCACATATTAGATATCCTGCATAACAGTAGATTTATAACAGTAGCAAAATCATAGTTAAGAAGTAGTAATGAAAATAATATTGTTGGGGTCAGCACAGCATGAGGAGCTGTGGTAGAGAGCTCAGCATTAGGAGGGTTCAGAAGCACTGCCTTTGGAGAAAAACATCTTATATCCAAATCATAATAGTCTCTAGTAAGAGGGGAAAAAACTGAGTTGTATACCATCAATACATTTGGCACGTCTGACAAAGGTTTTGTTAGTTATTGTTTGGGTTCGTGCATGTATGGGTGTTTATCAGCTTTGTTGAGATATCATTTACACATTAAAAAGCTAGCCCTTTGGAAGGTAGCTTTGCCACTAGTACCACCATCTAATCCCAGAACGTTTTGTTACTCTAAGGAAACTATTCTTTCTAAGACTATCTTAACTGTTATGGCCCCCATGCAATTTTGTGAAAATTTACAAGCCATTTTGCCTATTTCTAACAAAGCAGCACAACTCATCAAATTTATAGATCTTGGGAAATATTGCTATCTCAACAGTATTAAGATATTCATTAACATGGGACATATTTCCATGGCTTGTGTAGTCTGTTCTCCCTTTCCACCATGTGGGCCCCAGGGTTAGAAGTCAGCCTGTCAATCTTCACACTGCCCAGAGGGATCATCTCACTGACTCTAAGTGTGTTTAGGGTGTTCTTAGCTTCTTTCAAGAAGCTTTCGTAATGATATGCTTTATGCTTCTTTCATTAAACTTACTCTTGTTTGTTTCCTTTTGCAAGCTTTTCAGGTGTGGTTTTATTAGTGCTCTTCAATGCTAGTGTGTAGAAATACAGCTGATTATGTTGTTGACATTATTATACTGGTCCATCTGACTTATTTACTAAATATACTGTTTGTGGATCCCTTGTGGTCTTTGCACAAAAGATCATGTGATAGGTGAATAGAGATGATTTTACTTTTTTACTTTCTAATCTATATACCTCTCTTTTCTTGATTGCCATGACCAAACTTCCCCACACACAACAATATTGAACAACAATGTCAGAAACAAGTTTGTTACTTTATACTGATCTTAGAGTAGTAGCAGTTTTTGACCACTAAGTGTTAGCTGTAGGTTTTCATAGATGCTAGGGACTGTGTTACATGAATTCCTTTCTAAGTTGTGGACTTTTTTGTAGTGAAAACATATTTGATTTTGTTAAGTTCTTTTCTTGGTTAAAAAGATCATGTGAGTTTTTTCTTTTATTCTATTAATATAATAATATTACATTGCTTTCCTTAAAATTTATATTGATGTTTATATGTTAAATCAACATTCCATCCCTTGGATAAATGCATTCAGTTGTGGTATATAATAATTTTTATGTGTTGTGCATTTGATTAGCCTAACATTTTATTGAAAAATCTTTGTATTGGTAAATACAGATGACATCGGTCTTGAATTTTTTCCCTTTCTTATTCGATATGGTGGCAGAATCATGATAATGCTGACTGCATAAACTGGCTTGGAAAGTATTGTCTTTTCTTTTAGTTAACATTATAAAAGGTCAGAGAGAATTCTTTTGTTGTAAGATGTTTCTGGCCTGGACTTTGGGTCTTGTCCTGAAGTTCTGACCCACTGACTGGCAGTCCCACAGTCTCACAGAGACACAGGTTTCTGGACTCGGCTTTCCAGTCTAGCCCAGAGGTTTAGACCCACTCTTAGCCCCACTGCCACTTAGGTCCAAATAAACACATAGATGCTTACATTAATTTTACACTGATTGACCTAGGGCCCAGGCATATAGCTTGCTAGCTCTTTACCCTTAAACTAACCCATCTTTTTTATCTTGTTCAGCCATGCGGCTTGATACCTTTTGCCAGAGTAGCATTTCATCTTCTTTCCTCTGTGTCTGCTACTGTTTCATCATCTTGTATCTGTCACATCCCTATGTCGGCACTGCTGTCTCTGATATGTTCCCAGAGTTTTCTTAGTCTGGTAGCCCACCCACACTTCCTATCTGCCTTTGGCCAATCAGCATTTTTATTAAACCTGTAGGCAGGACAATTATTTACAATGTAATAATATAGTCCTACTACATTCTTCCTTCAACATTTGGTAGATTTCACCAGTGAAGCCATGTGACTTTTTAATGGAAATTTTATTGAATCTTTGCTTATTTAAGGATGTCTATATAAACTTTCTAACTTTTCTTGGGGTAATTTTAATAATCTCTGTCTTTCAAGGTATCCATTCATTTTTTTATCTAATTTGTTGGCCTATAGCTTTTGATATTATTCATTCATGTGTGGTGATATATTTTATATTTAATAAAATCAGCCTGGAATAGCAGAGGACAGAGCCATCTTCCCAGTCTTTTGTTTTGTTTTGTTTTGGTTTGGTTTTTGGTTTTTTTTGTTTGGAGGTTTTTGCTGTTTTGTTTTGATATTTTTGTTTGTTGTTGTTTGTTACACAGAGACAGCGTTTTCTGTGTAACAGTCCTGGCTGTCCTGGAATTTGCTTTGTAAACCAGGCTGGCCTCGAACTCACAGAGATCTTCCTGCCTCTGCCTCCCAAGTGCTGGGACTAATGGAGTGTGCCACCTCTCCCTGGCTCATCACTTCTATAGAAAACCACAATGTCTGCCTTAAATATCTTCTTCGCCCAGTTGTGTCACTTCCAGGTTCAACTCTGCATCATAATCCTAGAGTTAGGGTTAAAGGTGTGAGCTATTACTATTTGATAGTTAGGCCTTAAACTCACAGAAACAGCGAAAGATCTCAGTCTCTGGAGTTATGAGATTGATGGTGTAGGTCTTTCTCATGCTGGAATTAAAGGAATGAGTTACTACTCTCTGACCCTGGTAGCTTGACTGTGGGTGAATCTGTTCTCTAATATTCCAGGTTGAGAAGCAATGATATTTCATGTATTCCTGATGGAGGCATTAGAGTCCTCTATTTTCTCCTATTTTTGTATTTCACTGGCATGTTGACTAGGGTCTTTTGAGTATATTTCTAAAACTGATATAGCTTTACTATACATGGTCATATGATAGTTCTGCTCTAGGCTTTTAGGAGAGTCTCCATACTGATTTCTACAGTGACTACTTATATGTAGTATCCACTGGCAGTAACTGAGCCTCCTTCCCCATATCCTCACTAGCTTCTGTTGTCATTTGATTTTCTGGTGACAGTCTTTCTGAGTGGAGTGAGGTAGAATCTGAAGGCAATTCTAATTTACATTTTTCTAATGGTTAAGTATGTTGGATACTTTTTATTCAAAAATGTATTTATTAGCCATTTTATTTATTTCTTTTGTTCATTAACCCATTTATTCATTGCATAAAAAGTATAGAGATATCATATATATGTGCATATATGTGTACCATGTCATGCAGATGTCCACAGAAACCAAAAGAGGGTGCCAGATCTCTTGAAACTAGATCTAAAGCTGTTTGTGAGCAAGAACCCAAGCTTGGGTCCTCTGCCAGAGTAGCACATGTTCTTAGCCAGTGAGTCTTCCCTCCAGTCCACTAGCTATTTTCTCTTTTACCTATCATCTAGAAGAATTATTTTCTAAACAAACCTGTTATTCTGTTTGAGTCTTGTTGAGGGCTGTGGACTTGTTTTGAGGGAGGGACTAACCATCTCTTAGTGGCTAACCTTTTGGAAGTGACCTCTGTTTTCTCCCACCAGGGGACTACTGTGCTGAGGCTCTGTACAGTTTCTCTGCATTGAATATCTTTTCTCTCTCTTTTGTGTGCATGGGTGAGTGTGTGTGTGTGTGTGTGTGTGTGTGTGTGTGTGTATGTATGCATGTATGTATTTGTGTGTGCACATTTGTGCATGTTATGTGGAGGCCAGAGGTCAGTATCACCTTTCCTTCTTTATAACTTTCTGTTTTATTTTTAAGATTTGTTTTATGCATATAAGTGGTTTTGCCTGCATATATGTGCACCATGTCCATGCCTGCTGCCTATAGAGGTCAGAAGAGAATGTCATATTCCCTCAAACTGTAGTTACAGAAGGTTGTAAGTTGCTGTATTAGTTAGGGCTTTCTAAAGGAACAGAACTTATAAAAATATATATGATTTATTATAGTATATATGGATATGATTTATAATAGTGGCTTACAGGCTGTGATCCAAGTCCAGCAGTGGATGTTTTCTGATAGAAAGGCCAAGAATCCAGTGGCTCTTCAGTTCATAATACTGGATGTCTCCCCAGTTCCAATTTGTGTTGAAATCATGGAGGGTTCCTAGAGAGCTGCTGGTCTTCAGTTCACTTCAGGATACTGAAGAAATAAGCTCTAATACTATGAGGGAATTCCTTAGCAGCAGAATGGATGAACTTGCCAATGAGAGTGAAGACAAGCAGGCAAAAAGCAGAAGCTTCCATGTCCTTTAATGTGGCTGCCACCAGAAGGTGTGGCCTAGATTAGGGAAGGTCTTCCCTGCTCACATAATCCAGTGAAGAAAATCTCCCACAGGCATGCCCAGATTCTTGAATTTTATTTGATTCCAGAGGTTGTCAAGTTGACAATCAAGGTTGGCCATCACAGTTGCTACATGAGTACTGGGAACCAAACCCTGCTTTCCAATAAGAGCAGCCAGTGCTGCTAACCACAGACCGACCCCTTCAGAATCTCCACCTTTTTCTCCACTAAATCTGGAACTCACTGATTGGCAAGACTGGTGGGTCATTGACCAAACACCAAGGATCCACTTGTCTCCACCTTTGCAGTGTTGACCCACAAGGTGAGAACCACTGCCCTAAAATATATCATTTTTGGATTCCTCCTCAAAGAAGTTTCATTTTCCTGCTTTTTTTTCTGAAGTTTCTTTGGTCAACTTTTTATTTGCCCCAACTGATATTTTATAGTAACAGGTTCAACCCAAGCATTTATATTGATCCAAACACATGACTCATAAACATGCAGATCTTTCTCTGACCAAAGAGGATCTCGTTTTGTTGAATTAAAAAAAAAAAAAAAAAAAAAAAAAAAACTTTGAGCACAAAGTTTAAGGATTTCTGCGATTTTTTTTCAGCAGGAAGACTTGCCAAATGACTCCTTATGCTAATCTGCCAGCCCCATAGATAGCCAAGTTTTCCAGAAAATGTAGCTACAGATATCACACTTTTTAACACTTTGATGAGTTTGCATATCTACAACTCTAATAAAATCACTGAGTATGTTGGAGAAAAGATATGAATTATAACCCTTATGGACTCCCCCAAAAACAAAACAAAAGACAAACAAAATCCTACATTAAAAGGTGACCTCTGAGTAAATACATTTTTATTAGACCAAATGATATTTTTTCTCCCTCTGTATTAGTTGCTTTTGTGTTCTTGTGACCAAATTCCTGCAGGAAAAACAAGCATTATTCTTCACCCAACGCATGCTCATGCAAACAATCCTAATTAAGCCTAGTAGGTCATCAGAAGAAAACAAAAGAATATTTTTTAATAAAATTAAATAAACCAATATTCCTTGGGTTGTAAAGGCGGGAAGATCAGGAGTTCAAAGCCAGCCTGGGCAACATGAGACTCTGTTTCAATGAGTAGGTCACTAAGATAACTAATACTCATAGGATTGTATATTTAGAAAATGAAGACAAGTCTAAAAACAGCTAATGACCTCACAATTCAGAAACTTTTCTGAGAATAATTCAATGTATTTTCTTCTTGCATTGTATTCTGTGTGTATTATACTATGTTCATACATAAGTGCAGGATGTGCACTTAAATTTGTGTTCCGTACTTGGTTCTTTTTCATTATTCCTAAGCCTTGCCCTCAGCCTTTCTTTCTTGTCTTGATAGCAATAGTCTTAAATAATTTCTATTCTCCACAAGTAGATGCTCCACACCTGACTTCACCTCTTCCTTATGCATCCTCTGATTGTTTCTATTTCCTGGTTATCATAAGAATATAGCAATGACTATTTTGGTGCATATAGTTTTTTGCAGTATATGGGTTGTTTCCTTAGAGTAGACATTAAAGCACAAAGTGTTCCTGCTGCTTCATAAGTCATGAAAACTTTCTGAAGTTTAATGAACCCAGTCAACTTTCCTTCTGTGAACTCTTCTGCCTTTGGATGAAAATCACTCAATAGTGCTGTGTAGCCAAGCAGCCTCCCCACAAACATCACTCACAAGAGATTTTCTAAAGATAACACATCTGCAAATCTACCCCAAACCTTCTAGCAAAGCTGGCCATGTGGCTTGGAGAGGATGAGAGTAAGCATGAGATTACTTATGAAGAGGTGAATTGCATTATTGAATGTCCAATTCCCAGTTCTTCTTAAATAAGGTTTTTACAAGAACTATATTACAGAGAAGCCCATTCATTAATAGGGTAATGAAGGTACCTGTCACCTGGAACCAGAATGAATAGGAAAGAATAACCATAACCATAGCTAGCGAGACTGTCATTACATAGAGTGTTCTTGTGAGCCTGGCAATGTCACACCAAGGCATTCCTACTGTGTCTTGACTGGGCATGTAAATTATTAAACTGCAAGCTTATTTCCTGGGATTTGTTATTTTCAGATCTCTGTAATTGTCAATTGTCAGGAAGATGACATTGTTCGCACAAAGTGTTTGTAGACTTTGAAACTCACCTTTGACAAATGTCTATCTTCAGCCGAGAGTTTTCTATGAACTTTTACAATGGCGAGTTTCATAGTTGATCTGTACCCCATCTGACCATACATATCATCTGGCATTCCACAGGCTTTCCCAAGGCTAAGAAGTTGTTTTCTTAGTTATTTCAGCACAGAAGTGAGTCTAAGGACCAGTTCTAGGTGGTCCACTGAAAACAAATTGTGGTGTCATGTGGAACAACTGGCATGTTCCATAACATAATTCTAAGAGCAGCTTAGGGCAGAGCACCAACTGGCATAGCATTTGGATTTCAGACAGGTGTATTCATCACAACACTTCACTTCCACACACTCACATCCTCACTGCACTCTAGTATGCATAGTGGATGTGATTAGGTCACAGTTCACACTGGGGAGTATCTAGGGTAGATTCAATTATAGTTTTCATTGACAAACTTCTTAAGCAATCATAGTCTAATATGCCTTTAAAACTCCATCCAGGAGAATTCTAAATTTATACCACAAATGTGCAGAAACTTGCCCTTTGTCAGACTTTTACCTTCACAGTGTGTGAGTCTCAAAAACTGTGTTTCTTGTTACAATAGCTTTTGGGTAAGAATTCTGTAATTTATCTATGTGTGTTACCTCTGTATCTGAGACATCCTTTCTACCCTTCATATTTTCAGAGTCTGCTCTGCTTCTGTATTTTTAATATGTATTCATGTGATTCTTCCTTATCAGATCTGTGATTTCATTCACTGCAAATCATATTCAAACTCTAACACCACAACAGTAAATTGTTATAGAAATAACTTTCATAATGCTCCAGATAATTTTTCATTAGCTTATTCAACAACTACTTCTGTGTATTCTTGTGGAGGGGGTACATATGCAGTGTGGGCATGTACACATACATGTATATGTCAAAGGTATAGAAAAAACTCAGGTGTCATTCTTTAGGCACTACCAGCCTTTAAAAAAAATGAAATGGTTTCTGTGATTGTTTGAATGTCATTAGCCCCATAAACTTATGGGGAAGAATCACTATTAGAAGGTATGGCTTTGTTGAAGTATGTATGACCTTAGAGGAAGTGTACCACTTTTAGGGGTAGGCTTTGAGTCTCAATTATGCACAAGCCATGCCCAGTGTCCCAGTTCACTTCCTGTTGCCTGTGGATCAAGATGAGGAACTTTCAGTTCATTGTCCAGCACCATGTCTGTCTGCATGCCCCAATTTCCAGCCATGATGATAATGGACTGAACCTCTGAAATTGTAAGTCACCCCAATTAAATGTTTTGCTTTATAAGAGTTGCCATGAGCATGATGTCTCTTCATAGCAGTAGAAACTCTATGACAGTTCCTCATTAGTCTGAATGCACCAAATGGGCTAAGAGTTCTTCCCATTTACATCTCCCCCATGCTGAGGTTGCAAGCACTTATCCCTGTAATATGAAGCTTTGGGCTTAGCCTAGTTTTAAGGTCTGGACTTGCTCGCTGCTGCTTAGGCCCCTAAAAATGACTCAGATGTTTATATTAATTATATTTTGTTTGACCTATGGCTCAGATATATTGTCAGCTATCTTTTGCATCTTGACTCAACTTATTTTTATTAATCTGTCTTGCCACGTGACCCATGGCTTATTTTTTTATTTTTGTATCTTGCACAGCTGAATCATGTCTCTCTGATGCTACCCTTTTTTTATGCCCTGCCTACTTCTAAAATGCCTGCCATAGGCCAAGACAGTTTTTTTAATTATCCAATAATATTCACAACATACAAAAAGACAGTCTCCACATCATAACCCTGTCAACCTTTCTTCTTTTCCTTTCTTCTTTCTTTTTTTTCTACCCATCTTTTCTTTTTTGATACAGGTTCTAGGGTAAACTCAGGTGCTGACAAGGTACACACGTTAGCAAGTGAGTTATGACTTCACTTTCTGATAACAATTTCAGCAATTATTGAGTGACTACTGTGTTCCTGCACTATGCTGAGCCAAGACATTGTCTTTGTTCTATCACGTAACTTGCAGTCTAGTGAAGATACCGGAATATACTGCAAGACCCCCAGGGCTCTGGAAGAGAAAGCTTGGGTGCAAAAAGGGTATAAGATACAATTTGGTCATGGGAAGTATTTCTGAGTTCTGAGAAAGTGACACTGTGCTGAGAATGAAGAATAGACAGGGTCATTGGCATGGATCGGGAAGGAGAGAGACACACAGTGGAAGGAACAGTGTGTGTAAGTTTTAGCCTAAAAATTTTATCCAAAACTCTGAGCAAAACTAATGTAGGTGATGAACATGGGAGAGAATACAGGTGTGGTGACCAATGAGCTCTGAGAATAACATATTAATATTTGTCTTTAACTTAGTAGATGTTATACTCATTTCACTTATTACCACCTTAGAGCAGTGGCTGCTTATATAACCATTGGAATAATAAGCGAAGCTATTGATTTTGTACTCTCCAACTTGAAGTTCTATATGAAAACTCAAATGAACTAAGACAGTTACAGGTGTCACTTGTTGCTTGTATATGATCTTTCTTGAATTTTATATCAAAAATATTGTAATGTATATCCCCACAAATATTTTTAGGTTCTATTGGTTGGTTTGGGCCACACTGTTTTGTGCTTAGCTCAGTAAATGATGATAAGAAAAAGAGTAAATTTGGGGCTGTTATATGAGGTCATGAAGAGTACTATGCTCTGTTATTCACACACAAATTCATTATGGTCCAGTAAGAGATAAAGCAAGTGGGGCTATGAGCATGGCTTCAAATAGAAGCATGTTTCTTTCCTCTTGCCAGACCGTCAACTGCACTGACTTCTGCACCCTGAGACTGCTTTCCCTCTTCAGAGTCTTTGCAGCACCCTTATCTGGGTCAGCTGTTGGCTGGGGTAATCAGAGTGCCATGCACCCATCTGTTTCTGTGATTATCTCCTGCCATCGGGATCTGAGGCCAGGAAACGTCAAACAGATTGCAATAGATCCACCCCTCTTATGTGTAGCTAATTGTTTCCCCAGAGTGATGGGAGGCTATAGAATACCTTGGCCCAAACCTGTGAATCTAGTTAAGCCTGCTTCAGTTCTACAAACCTGGATGGGTAGGAGATTGCCCTCTGTGAGCCGAGTGACACAAAGATGAATGTGCTGTAATTCCATGCACAAACAGGATTCTAATTCAAAGCAGATGGCATTTTTGCTATAGAAATTAAAACACAGGGAGAGTTGGGAATGCATAGGAGTTTATCAGAACAGGAGCCAAAAGGGAAAAGAGGAAACAACCACAATAAGTTTTCAGAGTTTCTCCTAGTTCTCAATTATTTATTTTTTAAAAAATCACAATGGAGAAGATGAGAAACTGGGTTTTTCACTTCTATAATGACATTTTTTAACATAATGATACTTTTAAAAAGTTACATATGACTCAACGAGGAAATTACAAGGAAAATTAGAAAACCACTTGAGGTGAATAAAAATAAAATGCAGCATATCAAATTGATCAAATGTCTCTAATCTAGTTCTTCGAGGAAAGAATCATAGCAAGAAAGAAGGAAAGCCAGGTGTTAGGTTGTTAAGTTGCTGTGGCCACGCCCCCACCTGCAGGGGCTCCAAAGAGCCTCATAGGAATGCCTACCTTTAAAATCCCCTTTTTCTCTTCTCTCTGCCCCCACCCTACTCTTTCTCTCCTCTGACCCCTTCTTAATAAACCTAACATGGCTCCCTTGGCAGCGTGCTGATGAGTTCTTTCACACGCAAAATACTAACACCAGGTCCACCTCAAATGTCAAGAAAGGCCTCCCTTCCCTCCCCCACTTCTGGGGATGGCACTTCTACTCAGAATAAACCAGCATTTGACATAGCATGGTAGGATTCCTAAAATGCAGCAAAACTGGGCTGTCACAAACCCCTGATAGCAGAATTGTCTACTTTTCTACCAAGAAGGTAAGAAAATACCCAAATCCAGGCAGACTTTAACTGCTCAAATTGTGTGTCCTTATGAGATTGTGTAAAACAACAACAAAAAGTGGGTGATTGAGACCTACAGTGATTTCAGGTGTACTTAGTGTGGCTGTAACAGGCTCCGGTGTGCTTTCCTATTGAATAGAAGACTGTGAAAGTGGTAAAGGCACAAGCACAGAGTTGGAAAACGAAATCAGTGTGCCTTTGTAGTTATTTTAAGACAGGGCCTCACTGTTTTGGTTGGCCCTGAACTATGTAGACAAGGCTGGCCTTGAACTCATAGAGATCTGCCTGGCTCTTCCTCTTCAGTGCTGGGATTAAAAGTATTTATCACCTCATCCAGTTGATATGCTTTTGAAGTAATAAAACTTAAGATTTCAAAAAAGCATATGCATTCACGCACACACACAAACACACAGAGAAAGGGAGGGAGAGAGGGAGAGAGGAAGAGAGAGAGAGAGAGAGAGAGGGAGAGAGAGAGAGAGATTACACATTTAAAAATCACTGGAAAAGAGGCACCTAAATTCAGAACAAGCAAAAGGCTTGAACTCATCTCTTCCCTTTCTCCACATTCCTCTTCCAGACAACTGCCAAAGTCTACAAATCTCCATCTTTTAAACTCCATTCAAGTCATCATCCTTGTGCTCCCATCTGAGTCATTTAAAAATTCTTTTATCAATGAGGATAAGAATATGCCAGAGAGAATCCAGATTCCTTGGTAACCAAACTGACAATGTACAAATTAACAGGTTAAAGACCATTTGGATAGCTGACATGGGAGCCGTGCTCAAAGCTCAAGACCGAAGACCGGACAGTTGAAAGCTCAGGGTGGCTTTGTAAGGGAAAGGCAGTTTTAGAGGGCAGTGAAGTATTTTCAGAGAAGAATGGGCCCAGAAGAACAGATAATGCTTTGCAGACAGAATTTCTCTGGGCTCTGGGTGTGTCCTCTGAATTTCATTTTTCTTTTCTATAATTTAATTGCGATCTCCTCTGGTTAGTAGGATTCTGGAGAGAAGATTGAAAGCAGTTGTGGTTCTTTGTGACAGAGTCAGGTAAGTAAAGGAAGCATTTCCCTGGGAGTAGGGGACAGATGGGGAATGATGAAGCAGAGACAAGGAACAGTCAGGACCTTGAATCTATAGCAATTCCCAAGGCTTCTCCAAGAGCTAACTGAGGGGTTTCATGCATTCATACCCAGCCACATGCCACCACACCCAGTGGTTAAGAGCACTGACTGTTCTTACAGAAGACCAGGGTTTGATACCCAGCACCCACATGGCAGCTCACAACTGTCTCTCACTACACTTCTAGAGGATCCAAGACCTTCACATAGACATATATGCAAGCAAACCACAAATGCATATAAAATAAAAATAAATAAATCATTAAAAAAAATCTGGGATGGTCATCTTAGGCAGTAGAGTACTTTCCATGCAATCCTGTGGACCTAATTTTAATCCCCAGGACCTACATTAAAAATCTAGACTTGGTGATACCCAGCTCTGACCTGTCAACACTTATTGATGGACACTGAAATGTCTCAGGCATTTGCCAGGTCCTAATGGCAATGCCCAGGACCCACTAAGAAACCATGTTTCAAAAAAAAATATTAGACAGCTCTTTTGGAATGACATCTGAGGTTGGCCTCTGCCGTCACACGCATGTACACAAACATGTGCTTCATCTCCCTACTCCAGGTCTCAGGCTAGTTAGGCGTTGTTTAAACCACAGTGTTGGAGAAAAAAAGGAAAATGTTCTTGAGTTGAAGGCCAACCAAGGCTACATGGTTCTAGACTAGCATGGGCTACCTAACAAGATCTTGTCTTACAAAACACTAACTAAAGTACTAGACATAGCTGACATAACCATATCATCACAGAAAGTCCATTTAGCATTGCTCTAGGACCTACATACATACTTTCACTGAGTTCATGTAAATCTCAAAGTATACCTAATACTTGAAATATATTTGTATATAATTTTCTAGGATGAAGTTCTTAGTTTTTATAAAATTCTTCTAAAATCACTGATTTATTAAAATATCAAGATATTGTCTCACTAACACAGTAGTAAAATCAAATTGAATTGAAGGGTCTGATTTTCCTATCAAAGAATGTCGAGGCTGGATTTTCCTTGCCCTCTACTTCTTTCACCAGAAAAACGAAAGAATCCTTAGAAGTTCTTTCTTCCTCAACTAAATCAGGATGCACAAAGGCATACTACCCAAAGCAGTAATAATTATGCCATAACCAGCACTCGAGGGGCTCAGAAGGACTTTGACCCACAGAGGAAAGTGAAAGTAAATGTCACATTGAGTCTGAATTGACAAGAAAATGGGTGTATTGATGAATGGTAATGAATACAGGGAAAATGGTGGGACACATGGGGACATGTGCAGGCTCTCTGACAGCATTCAGAGGTGTGAGGGCCAGAACATCTATTCTTTGAAGCTCACTGCCTCAGGATGAAGGTGAATTCCATGGAGAGTCTCCAAGAGCAAGGTCATCGGAAATCAAGTTATTGTGGAGGTGGGAAGTATCCTTATTGCAAATTCTTTAATTTCATCTGCTGTAGTGCCCAATCATCTGCCATGCTGGGAAAAAAAATGAAAACCTGCCACAGTTGTTCTCACTGTTATTTGTTTTTAAAATATCAATACCTGGCACCCCACTTGCATGCTTTCATAACAAAGAGTTATTGCTAACCTTAACCCTAACCCTAAAAGGAGACGGCATGTGGAAATAGGAAGCACATATGAAGACAGTGGCTGACAAATGGCTTGTGTCAAATTCTCTAGACACAAATATGTGACCATTCGCAAGGAGGATCCTGCACAGGTGGATCCTCCCATGGATGGAGTCTCTAGTCAAAGCCAAAGGCAGTCGATGTTTCAAGAGGTCTTTACTTAGGCTAAAGGAAGTGGAGCTTCGGCTCTCAGTGCTGAGGGGCCCAAATTAACCATGGCAGTCCACCAGTCCAGGAAAGCATGCCGTAAGGAAGATCCCAAGAGAGCAGGTCAAACAAGTCAGTATGGAGTCTGTTGGTGGCTCATGGACAAGAAGACACCAATTGTCACACACAGTACCATAGCCCATTACAGACAAAGTCACTTCCCTTTGAGAGATTGTTCCGTTAACATTTTGAGGCTTTTCAAGAAGCCATAGACTGCTGTCCCTTTTTCTTCAGATTTTCTTTGCACTTGTTATCATAGCAAAGAGATAGAAGAACACACTGTAAGAGAGAGGCCTACATGTGACCCCCCAGCTCTCCCACCTGTATCTACAAGCATTTATTCCTCTGATCTTCACTGTCCATGTCAGGAAATAGCAACAGTAACAGCATCTGCTTTAAAGGGCAGATGCCATGAGCTCGGTACCATTCATAACCTTTGCCTCGATCAAAAGCCAGGCAAAGTGTGGGCAGCTGCTGTGAAGTCTCAGGGGGTCGTGTGGGTTTCCATGGAATCTTCATGCCAGCTGATAAACTCAGAAGGTTTATAACTGGAAATGTGTTTTAAATTTTTGTTTATAATTACTATTATTAGCGTGTGTGTGTGTGTGTGTGCGCGCGCACACACACACACACACACACACACGCGCGCGCGTGCTACACTGTGCCATGGATATGTGTAGAGATCAGGGGATGATTTTCAGGAGTCCATTACCTCCTTCTAACATGAGATCTAGAAATGAAAGTTAGATCCTCAGGCTTGCCTGGCAAAAGCTGGTATCTATGAAGCCATCTTGCTGACCTTTGAAACTGTTTTCTAAGAAAAGTTTTACATTTATTTATTGGGCATGGAATCAGATGATGACTTTTAGGAGATTTGTTGTTTTTTTCCCTTCACTATGTGGACTCCAGGAATTGAACAAAGGTCATCAGGATTGGTAGAAAGCTCTTTTACCCTCTGAATGATCTCACTGGCCCCTTCACAGTTGGGGGGGGGGGTGAAATCCACAGTCTTTAAACTAAATACGTGTAACAGGAAGTTTCTTGGTCCTGCCTAGCCTTATTGCCTGAAAAAAATCTCTTCATCCGTGGTCCCATAGTCACCTATAAAATAATTACTCAGAGGCTTATATCAATTACAAACTGTTTGGCCTATGGCTCAGGCTCATTACCAACTAACTCTTAAAACTTAACTCAACCAATTTCTGTTAATCTATGTCTTGCCATTTGTCTTCATGACATTACCTGTTCCATTACATCTTGCTTCTCTGGCAGCTGTTCACAGCATCTCCTCTGACCCCACCTTTCTTCTTACTGTATCTCTCTCTCTTGGATTACCTGCCTCATGCTGTTCTGCCTTGCCATAGGCCATAGCAGCTTCTTGGTAGCAACACATATTCACAATGAACAGAAAGATTATCTCACAGCACTAAATGTTCTTATATTTCTTATTATTCATATTTATGTATATCCAAATTTTAGAGAATGTTAACTTTTCTATCACTTACATCTTCCCATTCTGCCTGGTAAATTCAGCTCAGGATAGAATTGATCAGAATCCACTGATATTTATCTTTGCACTGTATGACTCTACTAATCTGCTCAGCTTGAAGATGCTAACCAGGGGGCCCAGGAATGATGCATTATTTTTCAAGTAGGGTGAACTTGAGGGGTCAGGATTCATGTGAGGGAGGTTGTGATTTAGGTGGCTTTAAGAGGTCAGAGAAGAATAAGATGAAACAGTAAATACCTTCCAGCCCTCAAGCAGAAGTGTTTCTTTTGTTCATTTTTAGTACTATAACTAGGAAACAATAGAATTTAAATAGATAATCACAAATAATCTTTAAAAGTTTAGGACAAATTTTGCTTCAATGTAAATTTCCTAAGAAAATCCAAATTAATCCAAAGTTTATTTATCACAACTAAGAATTAAATTATGTTTGTTACTCACCTTCTTGAGGTCAATCATCACTAGGGCTCCAATAGGTGACAAAGAAGCCATTTGACAATCCTGATCTTGAGAGGGTTCATCTCCAGCATAAAGATCCTTACAGGTATAAAAAAGTACCAGATCCTCCATAGTGCCCTGAGCTAAGACTGTATATCCAAGAGTCAGCTTGGAACTTCTCACTATCTAAATCCCCAGGAGAACAATATCTTCATCTCAGTCATTCAGTAATCCCTAAAGCACGCTTGAGAAGAGGCTGCTCAGCATTCCCTTCCCCTACATCAACTTACAGAAGGGACCTAACCTAGGAGAGGAGAAGCAGCCTGTCACACAGGCTTTCTGCACTTGATCGGGGTCCGCTCTTCTGATTTTCAGTCAAGTGTCTGACTCTCTTAGTGGAATGAATATCTTTCTTTGATGATACAGCCACATGGATGAGTGTTTGAATTCTGTCCAGTCATTGCAACAGAATGCTCTGTGAAGTAACTTGGAACATGTATTAGTCAAGCTTCTGTAGAGAACAGAACTGATACAGTGTTTGGGGGAGGGGTATTTTTCTTTTATCAAAAATATATTTTTTATTATTTATCTTATATTTAAAAAATTTTCCATACTCACCACTGTTCCCTCTCCCTCTCCTTCTCCCAGTCCTTCCTCAGCCTCTCCCCACCCCATCCCCTATCTATTCCCAAAGGATAAGGACTCCCAAAGTGAGTCAGTTCAGTCTGGCATATCCAGTTGAGGTAGGACTGAATCCCTCCCCCAAGTATCAAGGCTGAGCAAGGTGTTCCTCTGTAGGGAATGGGCTCCATGAAGCCAGCTCATGCACCAGGAATAAACTCTGGTCCCACTGCCAGAGGCTCCACAAACTGCCCACTCAACTGTCATCTACATTCAGAGGGTTTACATTCATTCCATGAAGGTTTGTCAGCTGTCATTTCAGAGTCTGTAAGCCCCCAACAGCGTGGAACTGCCTATTCTATAGGTCTCCTCATCATGATCCTGATCCCTTTGCTCATGTAATCTCTCCTCCCTCTCTTCAGCTGGACCAGTAGCTCGACCCAGTGTTTAGATCTGGATCTCTGCATCTTCCTCCATCAGTTGCTCTACAAAGCTTCTATAATAGCAATTAGCATGGTCATTAATTTAATAATAGGGAATGCCAGCTTAGGCACCCTCTCCACTATTGCTTAGCATTTTAGCTGGACTCATTTTGTGTGGTTTTGGATATTTCCCTCACACCAATTTTCTCTTTAACCCCACAAGGTTTCCTCTATCAAGATATCCACTTCTTTGCTCCTCCCACTCAGCCATCCCATTCTCTGTGCTCTCTTCCCACCTCCCCTTGCTCTCTTCCCCCATATGCTCCCAATTTACTCAGGAGACTGGCTTTATTTCCCCTTCCCAGGGGGGATCCATGAATGTCTTTCTTATCCTCCTCCTGTTACCTACTTCTCAGGGGGTTGTGGATTATATCCTGACTATTCTTTGCTTTACATTTAAAATCCAATTATGAGTGAGTAAATACCATGTCTACCTTTCTGGGTCTGTGTTAACTCACTTGGGATGATTCTCTTCAGATCCATCCATTTGCCTGCAAATTTCAGGATATCAGAAGATTTTTTTCACATACTATGTACTGATTACAGTTTCTTCTCATTGTACTCTCCCCAGTGCCTCCCACTTCCCCTTCCATCCAGATCTACCCCTGTAGTAAGAAGTTTCTGACCCATCTGGCCCATGGTCCAGACCTGCAGTCCCACAAAAACACACAGAGGCTTATATTAATTACATGCTGTTAGGGCTATGGCGCTAAATAGCTCTTGTATCTTAATCCATTTCTATTATTCTATGTCTTTCCATGTGGCTTGTGTTTTGCCTGAGTTACTTTACAGATTGCTTCTTGGGTGGCTAGATCACATCTCTCCTGGCTCTGCCCTCCTTCCCCTTTATCTATGCTCAGAGTTCCTGCCTGCTTCTAAGATGCCCTGCCATAGGCCAAAACAGTTCCTTTATTAACCAATGATATTCACAGCATACATGCAGACATCCCACAATCACATCCCCTTTCTGTCTTTCATGAGAAAGAAAACAGGAGGCCAGGTAGCAGTTGCATACACCTTTAATCTCAGCACTTGGGAGGCAGAGGCAGGTGGATCTCTGTGAGTTTGAGGCCAGTCTGGTCTACATAGTGAGCTCCAGAGAGAACTACACAAAAAACAAAAATTAGCATATCATAATAGGACAAAAAAAAAAAAACAGAAGGAAAGGAGCCAACATAAGGAAACAAATACAAGTCCAGTGATTTGCTTTTCACATACTCAGGATTTCATAAAAACATTAATCTGGATACAATAATGTATATTTAAAAGACCTTTAGGGTAAATATAAAATTAAAATAGCATAAAATTTTTTAATAAGGTAAAACTCTAGCATGACATTGAGACAAGGAACCTCCAAAGATGCCATTGAGTTCATTTCCTGTTGACCATCTACTGCTACCCTGAAGAATAGTTTGTTTCCCTAATAAGACTCTCTTGGAGAAAACTAAATTTTCATTTGCAAGTGGTTATCAATTGCAGATGCTTCTGGGTTAGGGGTGGGCATGTGTCCACTTCTCCTTTCAGCTCAAGGCCCCATCTGACGCAGACCTGTGCAGGCCCTGGGCCTGCTGCCTCAATCTCTGAGTTCCCATGTGCCTCTGTCCAATTGAGGGTCTTGTTTTCTTGGTGCGCTTCCTCACCTCTGACTCTTATACTCTTTCTGCCTCGTCTTCTGCAAGGTTTCCTGAGCCCTGAGGAGAGACATTTGATGGAAACATCCCATTTAGGACTAAATATCCTACGGTCTCTTTCTCTGCATTTGTCTGGCTGTGGGTCTCTGTATTTGTCACCTTTAGCTAAAGGAGGAAACTTTTCTGTTGATGGCTGAGCAAGGCATTGATCTATAATTATATCAGAATATCACTAAGAATCATTATTACAGCTACTTTTTTGGGGGGGGGGGCCTGGCCTATCTAGTTTCAGATTCTCAGTCACTTAAGTAGTGTCGAGTATGAGTTTTATCTCATGGAATAGGCCTTCAGTCAAGTCAAATATTTGTTCATTACTCCCACAAACTTTGTGCCACCATAGCACTAGCTGAGACATCAGCATATCTTGTAGTAAGGACACCCTATAGCTCAAAGGGTTTGTGGCTAGGTTGTTGTTTACATTTCTTTTTTTCTGTAGCATGCAGAGTACCTTTCTGTACCAAAGAAGCTAGCATTTGGAGTGAAAGCTTTGTGTAAGCACCAGCTTGATTTTTTCATATTCAGTGAGTTGTACAAGTGTTGTCTTCATTAACAGGACCTTGCTGTAAGTTGCAGAGAGCAACCTATAGCCTTGGCAACACCCTGGGTTGTTTGGCGGTTCGCACTGGGACTCCTTTGACCAGTTATTAGATATACCTCAGTCCTGGTAGTGGAAGCTTCATTTGTGGACAAAAGATGTCCAGTTGGTGCTCAGTTTCCCCCATTGTTTGGCAGTTTGATTTAGATCGATTTTGTGTATGTCTATATTTCAGGAAGCTTCTACTGTATTAGGTTTGCATACTACCCCTCAAATGCCCTTTAATTATAGTGGCTAAGGGCTATGACCCAATTATTCTAACAGTGGCTGTCTTCCAACAGAAAGTCAATGAATGCAAGAGTTATTCAGTCCATGAGGCTGACGTCTCACATTGTCTTCAGTAAACACTGGAATCCTCAGAAAATAGACTAATACCAGCAAAAGAATGAGCTTTCCAATGAGTGGAAGGATAAACAGGCAAAGAGCAGGCCTTTCCTTCTTCCATGTCCTTTATAGACTCTGCCACCAGAATGTGTGGTCCAGTTTTAAGTTGGCTTGTCCCATCTCAAAAGATCTGGATTTAGGTCTTTCCTTCTCAAATGATCCAATCAAGAAAAAATCCCTCATAGGTGTAGAAGCAGCTTTGAATTTTAGTTATTTCCAGATGTAGTCAGATTGACAACCAAGAGTAGCCATCATTGAATGCATGTAGCTTGTGGATTGCCTGTGAAATGGTTGAATGTGTACTGTGAGTGTGCAATTATGGTTACATGGTTCAAGCAATAGAAATTGAGCAAATTAAACTCAAAATGGATCTGTTAGAATATAAGGGAGATTATACTGAACCAAATAGTACATGACCAACAGGGTTCAGAAAGATGGGACTCTGGAGACTTGGGTAGCAGGAAAGAGCCAACAGTTTATCCAGCTCAGTCTGTTTTTGTTGACACAAAGAGCTTTCTCATTTTTATCTGACTTGCTCAAGATCAGATGCTAAGGAGATGGTTCAGATGGTTAAATGCTTGTATTACAAGCACAAGGACCAGACTTTGATTCCCTGAACCCAAATTTTAAAAGCTGGGGGTTCCTGGTGGGACTTATAATCCCAATATGCAGAGACAAAAATAATTCCTGGGATTTCCTCACCAGCCAACCTACCCTAATCAGCAAGTTCCAGGTCATCAAGAGACAAGATAGATAAAACTTGAGGAATAGTCAAGGCTGTCCTCTGGCCTTCATATACATGCACATCCATGAGCACATTATCATAGGAATGTGTATGTGTGGGACAATGCCCTTGTACATTGCAAAGATTTGTTACTCACGATTGTTTAATAAAACACTGATTGACAGAAAGCTGGGCAAGAAGTAGAAGCCGGGCAACCAGACTAGAAAGATTCTGGGAGATGAAACACAGAGCAAGAGATGCCATCCAGATGCAGAGGAAGCAAACTAAGAATGCTGCAATAAGAAAAGATATCACGTCATGTCACTAAACATAGATAAAAAATGTGGGTTAACTTAAAATATAAGAGGTAGCAAGTAATAAACCTAAGCCATAGGCCAAACAGCTTGAAATTAATATTAAGCCTCTGAGTCAATTATTTGGGAAGCAGCTGCTGGGTATTTGAGAGTTTCTGGTGGGACTGAAATTTCTGACTACATGTACGTGTGCTATCACACAAAAAAATAAGATTTTTTTAATATTAAATTTTCCTCTGAAGAAAGAAATTGAAGAGGATATAAGAAAATGGAAAGATCTCCCATGTTCCTGGATAGGTAGTATCAACATAGTGAAAATGGCAATTCTACCAAAAGCAATCTACAGATTCAATGCACAGCCCATCAAAATCCCAGCACAGTATTTTACAGACCTTGAAAGAACAATACTCAGTTTTATTTGGAATAACAGAAAAGTCAGGATTGCCAAAACAATTTTGCTCAACAAGAGAACCTCAGGAGGAATCACCATCCTGACTTCAAATTATACTATAGAGCCACAGTAATATAAACAGCTTGTTACTGGCATAAAAATAGACTTGAATGGAATGGAATCGAACTGAAGACCCTGACATTCACCCACACACCTATGAACACCTGATTTTTGACAAAGAGGTCAAAAATATTCAATGGAAGAAAGATAGTATCTTCAAAAACTGGTGTTAGCATAACTGGATGGTAGTGTGTAGAAAAATGAAAATAGATCCAAACCTATCACTTTGCACAAAACTCAAATCCAGGTGAATCAAAGACTTCAACATAAACCCAGATACACTGAACCTGATAGAAAAGAAAGTACCTTCAAACACATTGGCACAGATGACCACTTCCTAAATATAACACCAGTAGCGCAGACACTAAGAACAACAATCAATAAATGGGACCTCCCTATTGATTAGAAACTGAGAAGCTTCTGTAAGGCCAAGGACACAGTCAATAAGACAAAATGACAGGCTACAGAATGGGAAAAGATTATCACCAACCCTACAAGTGACAGAAGATTGATCTCTAAAATATATAGAGAACTCAAGAAACTAGAGCCCAAAACCCTTAATAACCCAATTAAAAATGGGGTTCAGAAATAAAAAGGGAATTTTCAGCAGAAGAATTACAAATGGCTGAAAGGCACATGAAAAAGTGCTCAACATCTTTAGCCATCAGAGAAATGCAAATCAAAACAACTCTGAGATATCACCTTACACCTGTCAGAATGGCTAAAATTAAAAACACAGATGACAGCCTATGCTGGAGAGGATGCAGAGCAAGGGGAACACTCCTCCATTGTTGGTGGGGGTGTAAGCTTGTTGAGCCACTTTGGAATGCAGTATGGCAGTTTCTCAGAAAACTGGGAATCAATCTCCCCAAGAATGCAGCAATACCACTCTTAGGCATATACCCTAAAGACATATATTCGCACCCCAAAAGCATTAGCTCAACTATGTTCATAGCAGCATTATTCGTAATAGCAAGAATAAGACTATACTTTCAGGGATCATTTCTATAGTTCATAATAGCAAGAATGTGGAAACAACCTAGATGCCCCTCAACTGAAGAATGGATTAACAAACTGTGATACATCTACACAATGGAGTACTACTCAGCAGTAAGAAAAAATGATATCCTAAAATTTGGAGGCAAATGGATGGATTTGGAGAATATCCTCCTGGTCTCACAAACCCAGAAAGATAAGCAGGGAATGTACTCACTCATTAGTGGACTTTAAACAAAAAGCAATGCATTCCCAAGCTGCAAACCACAACCACTGAACAGCTTGGAATCTGAAACACCTTGTACTAACACCTTGGATCCCATTCCCTCCAGAGGAACACCTGACCCAGTCTTGACATTGGGATGAGGAAAATGGATTTGCCTGGAGTGGATGCTGAACTAAGCTACCTGGGGAACTAAGGACCTTCTGCCCTTGCTAGGGAGGAGATAAGGAGATGGGGAGAAGAGATAGTGACTGGGAGGGGCAGGAGGAGGAAGGGAGTTTGAACAAGGGGATACATGGATAAAAAATGAGACTTTATTATAAATAAATAAATAAATGGAGAGAGGCCACATATCCTCTATGGCGTCTGTCACTACCAAAAGGAAAGGCACAGGGATCTGGATAAGAACAAATGTGATGCAGAGAAAAAGGGACAGCCAATCCATTGCAAATGCCTCTCTCATTAGCATCATCAGCAGTCACCGAGGATGGTATTTATGAAGTATTAATGTCATGGGAAATGCATGACATACAATTAAGTGTGGGGAGCAGGATATAAAACCTTGATTCATAAAAAAATAGAATCAGAGCAGAAATATTTTTAAAATTAAAAAGTAAAAAAAGATTAAATTTTCAAAAAGAAGACCCTAGAATATAATAACAGTCCATTTGCTTACCCATTTACTTACCCTTAATCCTCAGACCCAGGGAGTATATCTCGAGAGAATAGGAGTTCAAATGCAGGTACTACAATAGGAGTATGGAAGGATGCTGAGTAACAGACATCACCCATCACACCTGTCTTCTCTACATGTTAGCACAGGCTTCTTCGGTGAAGCCTCCCTAGAGTCACGTATCTTTAGTTAGAATATACCTCTTAGAAGACAGAGCATAAGGACAAGGGCCATATCTATGGATTGTCCTCTGCTACCACCCTCTCTCCTCTCTTACGTCACAGCAAGTGACATTTGAATGACTTGGAAACTCTACCTTGAGTTTACTTTTCTTATGAAGCAAGTTTCATGGACTAACCAAGCCTAGGATGATACTTCATACATGCAGTACATACCGTGACATCTGTTGGGCTGCAGAGCATACCATGTAGTGTATAGTACAACCATGATCCACTGAAATTCAAAGCAAATATGTAAGTACCTATGTACTAAGTTGTGCCACTAACCAACTGCATAACTTCAGAATAAATAAAGGAATTTAAACCATATACCTCACAGTCTAAGTTTTGGAAATTGAATTAATAATCTTCCACTTTATATGACCACCACCCTAATCTCATTCATAGTTTCAGTTATCTACAGTAATCTACAGTATGAAAGTATAATATAGAAAATTCCAGAAATGAACAATTTATTATCATTTGATCTCATGCAATTCTGTAATATGATGGACTCTCTCATCCTGTTTGTTCTTTTCCAGGATGTTAACCATTCTTTTATCTAGTGTTTTTCATGTTCTATATATAACCTTTCTATTTTGCTTTAGATATAAAATGTCTCTTCAAAACCCAGGAGTTGAATTCAGTGTCCAGAGTCTTAGAAGGTGATTGGATTGTGAGTCCTCTGACCTAATCATTGTATGAGTTAATCCAGTTGATAATTCATAATTTGATGTCATCATTGCGAAGTAGTAAAAACTATAGCATTGGGCCTTCCGAGGGAAACCCTGAGGAGCATGACTTTGTCCCTGAAGCTTTCTTGTCTCTTAGCCTCCTGGCTGCCATGAGGTAGGCAGCTTCCCCTGTAACAGATTCTCACTGCTGTGATGACCTGCCCAGGTCTGTGTCCATGAGTCCAGCTGACCACGGAAGGAAACTTCCTGAGATTGTTCATATTTGTCCAGATATTGTTCCACAGTGATGAAAAGTGGCTTCTGCACTTGAACTGTTCAGTGGCCATTTCCCTTGTTATATCAATAGTATTTGTGTTTCCATTTACCTTGTTTTACTTTAAAATGGCCCAAAGCATAACAGTAGTGATGCTGACAGGTCAAGAATGTCAAAAAACAACTATAAAGTGCCTACTTGAAGTAAAATAGTAAGCATTTATCATCAGTGTATGTATACAGAGGATAGCTCACGTAGAGTCTAGCAGCATATAAAAGTTTAGAATCTGCTGAGTATCTTGAGTATCACCCATGGAGAAAGGGTGCAGTTGTGAATTGTTTTATGATACAGTTTAAGGCAGAATACTGAGCATACTCAGGCAATTACAACCTAATCTTCCTGTCTTACGGGAAAATTGTTGCCTGTTTGGTGAGGATGGGTTACTTTGTCCAGTTTTTATGCCTTTTTGCATTGACACCATCCCAAGGGTTTGACCGAGGTTACACTTAGTAAATATTCAAAACTGAAGCTGAGCGTTTGCTGTTTCCTTTGTGTCTCTTCTAAAACTGCCTTTGCAATTCTTGCTCTCATGGTAAACAGGAAACTCACACATTCACACAGCCAGACTCAGAAAGGATCTGCATTTCACCCTTTCTGAGGGCTCTGAATCTGCATTTACAATGTTACACATCTCATCTGTGAATTGTGTGAGTTATTCACTGGCCATTAATCAGTTGTGATCTTACATGGTGACAAATGTGGCTTCTTTCAAGTTTCAAAGAGGCCACTCTTTTGTCTGTTGCTTTGTTAGGGAAATGGAAAGCCCAGAATTACTCTTGAACTTTCTCTTGTGACTCTGGGGTCGTGGGAAAATAGATGTGAGAGTCACAGTGTGATTCATTATTGTCTCACAAACGATGAAACATCTACACACACTGGCATTCTCTGTCCCTGTGACGAGATCCACTAGCAAATCAGTGTGATGCAGTGGTATCACTGAGCACCACAGTAGTAAGTGACCACTCCTAGCATTGCAGTAAAGGGCACAGGGCATGATAAAAGTGAAAGAGGATGAAGAGCATTCCTACCCATGTAGAAAGAAACCATTTCCAGGGTTTTCTTCTCTGGCCTGTAGTCTTTTACTTTCCCCTGTGTTAGCAGTAAAGACAAAATACCTGCACCAGAAAAGCCTTGAAGTTTTGTCAAATAATGGAAGATAATTAAATAGCCTTGAGAGAATCTGTTTATACTCACTTTACGTTCAAATATGTTCTTCACAATGAATCACATTACACAGTGTGTGCTCTCATATTCTGGGAATTAGTTCTTTCCGAAACAAAAAAATAAAACAAAATAAAGTCTTTTGACTATTGGGCACCTTTATTACTTCTATCACTCTCTTCTAGTGCTCTCTCTCTCTCTCTCTCTCTCTCTCTCTCTCTCTCTCTCTCTCTCTCCTCTCTCTCCTCTCTCTCCTCTCTCTTTCTGCTTATGAGGAGTGGAATGCCTTCCTTAGCCCCTGAGAAAGAGAAACTTTTATCTTGGAGGCAAAAGGCCATTTGGAAAAATAGTCCATTTGTGACAACTTCATGGCACATCTTCAGTGAGTCCCCTCTTGTCCAGTCTGATATTTCTCCTTTCTTTACATTCGCTAAGTATGGATCCTATTTGCCGTCTCTCTCTACCAAGCTCCTGGGAGTGAGAATGAAGTAAGTTTCTATCTTTGCCTCCAGCTTTTTAAGATACAGTTGGAAGGGACAGGGAAGTCAAAAAAGGAAGTCGGTCACCACAGGATCCCTGTGGTAGTCACAACCCCAACCCCTGCTGAGTGGATGTTAAGCCTCTTGATGAGATAGAGGCTTTGCATGGATGTTAAATGGGTGTCAGATGTGTATGCCAGGTACTGTGTACTGTGAAGATCCAGAGAGCATTTGAGGACACAGGATACTGAAGGATGCTAAACACTATGAGCTTCTTGACTTCTGCACCTTCAAAGTATGCCAGGTAGCATTGTGTCCCAGGGAGAGTCAGTTTGAACTTCTGGTGCCTTCTAAAGGATGTTTAGCAAAGCCAGTAGGGATACACATCATACCCGTTTCTGTACTGCATCCCTAGGTGGCCCAGAGGAAAGAAGTATTTCATTGTCCTGCTCCCTGACAGACCCTGCAAAGGAAAAAGGGAAACAAAGGCCAGTGATCAAAAGCACTGAATAGCAGGCTGGCTGAGAGGCTGATCTGCTACATGTATTGCGCTGGTAAGTTTCTATTTTCACTCTTGCAGAGATGATACTTCTTTGAGAATGTAATGAATGTTCTAGACCTATTCACAAATATAGAGAGCAGACATCTGACACTGACATTGTTTAAAGAGATATACAGGCTCCCAGACTCATGGTCTATAGGTTAAGAGGATCTGGCTTGCAGAAACTCTCACTTAAGCTAAATTTCCTACTTTATTTTTGCATGTATCAGTGATGTGTGTGTGTGTGTGTGTGTGTGTGTGTGAGAGAGAGAGAGAGAGAGAGAGAGAGAGAGAGAGAGAGAGAGCATATGCATGCATGTGCGTGTTCATCTGCATATGCTTATGACAGGGTGTGAGCATGAAAGCACAGAAGACTGACGTTGGGAGTCTTCCTCAGTTGCTCCCTGCCAGTGAGGGCACTAAGGCAGTTAGAACTTAGTTGAACCCAGAGCTCACAGATTTGCCTCTGTTTCTTTCTATTTTCTGAGCACAGGCGTTATAGGCAAGCTCCCACCTGGACTTTACATGAGTTCTTGAAATCCAAACTTCTCTGTTCACACACTTGTGTGTCAAGAACTTTATCAACTGAGCCATCCCTCATTTTCTACCTCTTGGAAATCTTTTGTTCTATGTCAGAAGTTATGCTGCCAAGTTTGCTCCTTGCAATGGCATCATGCTGTAGAATTGCATCATCACTGTCTTACAGATGAGAAAACTAAAAAGGCTGGAGGAATTCCCAAATCTTCCAAGGTCAGACATTAGTAAGAGGCACAAGCAGAGTCAAATTTCTGGCTGCAGAAATCATTCATCATAACCACCTTCCAACTATCTCCACAGAGTGAATTAAGTTCAAAGACGAGGCCACAGGTTTAAGAGTTCTTGCTTAGCATGAATGATGCTGGACTCCATTCCCAACAAAACAGGGAATGAAAGAAGGTGGCATGTTGTATTACATTTCCGTCCTGAACTTTTCAGCCTGGCCCCAAGGTTCTGACCCACACTCAGCCCCACTTAGACTCAAATAATCACACACAGGCTTATCTTATTTTTATGCTGAGTAGCCTAGGGCCCAGGCTTATAACTTGCTAACTCCTTCATCTAAACTCAACCCATCTTGTTCAGCCATGCAGCTCAGTACTTTCTCTCAGGGCAGCATTTCAGCTTCTTTCCTCTGCATCTTCTCCTAGAATCTCTGCAGCATCTGCATTCTGCTCTAAGATGTTCCCAGAGTTTCCTTAGCCTGGTAGCCCCACCTACTTACTCTTTCTGTCTGCTGTGGCCAATCAACTTTTATGAAACCCATAGGCAAGACAAATATGTACAATATTACCAGCATAATCCTACTACAATGACAAATACATTTTATAATACAATTGCATAGTTAAAAGACTATAGTGATCAATTTTATGCCATACATAATATACCTAAGGCAATAACCAAGAATATATACCTCAGACAGAGTATAAGGTTTGGGAATGTTTGTTTCCGAGTTCTGTTTTGTTTTATTTTGTTTTAAACTGATTTACTAATCAAATCACAATTTAGAGAACTCTTTCCCAGGTTGACCACAGTTGGAAACCCTAACTGCATACTAGTCAAATCACAGACTCAGCGAATGTCGTCAAGTATCATTTTCAGGGCTGACTTTCAACTTGTGGTTACACTCAAACATATCCCAGATTTAATACACTCATGCAGACCCTGCAAGGCATAGAATTGTATTTGTCTTTACTATGCCCTTAAGAAGCAATAAGAAGCATAAGGAATTATGCTACCAAATAGTACCACTTACGCATCCTCATTTGTCTCTCTGGCCATGTCCCATAGAATAACTGCTCTGTCCTCAGCTGTTGTAAAAGGTTGTGGCCCAGACTTTCTGGGCTTGGATCAGATGTTTGGTCCCACTCTCAGTCCCCCTTAGCATCAAATAATCACACACACGCTTAAATTATTTTATGCTGATTGACCTAAGGCTCAGGCATATAATTTGCTAACTCCTTCATCTCAATTCAACCCATCTTGTTCAGCCATGTGAATCGGTACCTTTTCTTAGAGCAGCATTTCCTCTGCAGCTCTGGCCATTCTGGCCTCTGTGTCTGGTGTCGGTCTCTGCACTGAGATGTTCCCAAGTTTTCTTAGCCTGGTAGCCCTGCCCACACTTCCTGTTTGCCTTTGGCCAATCAGCTTCTATTAAACCCATAGGCAGGACAAATATTTACATTACCAGCATAATCCCACTACACTCAGCAGTCTGAGGAAATAGTGATATGTATACCATCTAAATGCTGCCCGTGTACGTAGCCTTGCTCTGTGGTTGACCTGGGTGACATAACCACCTCACCTGTTTCTAATCAAAATAAGCCTGTTTTCATCTCAGGCAGTCAGACTTCCCAAATCAATGCAAGGAATACTACCTATGAGGCACATATGAGCATTTAGTTTATTTTATATCTGGCCCTATACTTGTGAGCTGTGTGATTCTGGTAAATGGTCTTCAGCCTGAGTTTCCTTGAGACACTAGAAATAGGACCCAGGGACTTGAGATGCTAGTCAAACACTGCCACAAGATGCTCTTGTGAAAATGACAATGCTAATTCCATATACAATTTGTATATGTTAACTATTTTTCATTTATGTAGGTTGATTATACTAGTGAATGGTATAATAGAAAGCGTTACACTAAGTGAAGATCTGAGTTTAGAATCTGCCATATACTAAAATCTTGACTATTAGAAGGGATATGGTTTTATATGATGATGTGATATGGACTATGAGTATTGAGAAAATTAGTTCTACATCCTTTGTAAGTAACTTATATGATATATCACTCGAGACCAGAACAAAAGGACTAACTCTTCTGAGGTCCCTTCTCTTATTGGTTCAGGACAAAGATAGTAGATGAAGTTGTCTGCCTGTTCTGGATTATGGAGCTAAAGGTTAGAGCACATGCTGGCCTTGGAAGTGAACCAGCTAGACTGCTCTACAGGCTGATGGGGCTCTTTACTACAGACACAGAGTTCCTAAGTGTATTTCATTTGCTTTCCATTTCCTGGCTTTCATTTAATAACATATTTAAACAATGAAGTAACAAATTTGGCAGCAATGTAGTTTTAATTAATTAATTTAATTAACATGTATTGCACATTATCTCTTTAATAAAATCAAAAATGAAAGGAAAACCAGAATCTCTTCATCCTTATGACTTAAAAAGTGTCAAGAAAACAAGGTCATTCTGTTGAAATACTCATAAAAGTCTAAATGTTTCTTAAAGGTGTAGTGGTCTGGAACTGATGATCCCTGCCTCTGCCTCTTCAACATATCCTGCCAATAGCACCACCACAGCAGTGAGTCATGAAATAAGTCTTGGGTTGGAGAGTTCACTCAGCAGTTAAGAGCACTGGCTGCTGGCTGCTCTTCCTGAGGATGCAGATTTTATTCTCAGCATCCACATGACAGTTTACAACTTCAGTCCCAGGGGACTGAACACTTTCTTCTGGCTTCTTTGGGTACTGAACACATGATAGCATTCAGGCAAAATACCTATACACATAAAAATAAAATAATTCTTATAGTAATGTAATAAGCTGTATATTCTTCAAATAGTAAGTAATGCTATATTTTATTAATACCCCTTTGTTCTAAATGTGTTGGTTAATCTTGGTCGAATCAACTTGATTGTATCTCCGATTAGCTAAGACACAGGTTTCTGGATGGGTCTCTAAGGGCATTTCCTAGAAAGATGACTGAGGAGTAAGAACCTCTCTCTGGGTTGGTAATACCTTCTGGTGACTCAGATACCAAGTCTGGGGAAATGTTGATGCTTTTTACCTGCCTACCTTCATTCCTCACTAGTGAGTGTGTCTTCCCACTGATGTTGCTTTTGCTTCCATCCTTTGCTGACATCTGAAGCAGCTTCTCTAGCCTTCCAGTGTGGACTGATGCCCAGAAACAGAAACACTCTAGGAATCCTCTCAGACTTTAGTACTAGATTAGTACTGAAGAGGAATCTAGGAAGACTCAGCAGCTACTAGGTTCTCAGCCTCTCCAGGTGCAGATACCCATTGTTGAACAACCCAGTCTATACTGTGTAAGCCAATCTCGTATGTCCCTTTTATAGTGGATATTCATTCTCTTGGTTCTGTTCCTTTAGATGACCCTAATAATACAACAAGTGTTGTTATTAATAATATCTTACTCTTTTGTTACATTTGTCAAGATACTCTTTTCAGTTTGTTCCTTAAAGACAGATAGGACAGGTATTATTTAGACAGGAAAATGGCATGTATGAAGAAAAATGTAATTTTTCTCTCTATATAGAAGACTCAATAGTTAAGCCAGGTCTAAGACTATTTCATTTAACCCAGTTAGAACCAGTCATAACTAACAAAGAAATTGCTATCATCTACATGATTACACATATAAAAATAAAGCTTAAGAGATGGGATTTATTTTTTCTTATGAGAATAATAGAAATTATTATATTAAAAACACAAAATTCAAGAATAACATAGATTTCCTATTATTCAAGAAAATTTATTATTCTTCCAAGATTTTCTTCTGTCCATAAATATGTAGCTACATCTGATTCATTTTAATAGCTTAGAACATTATATAATGCCATGATATTCTCCACCTAGTGTGTTAGGAAGCTTCCACACCATTAAAAATTCTTATAGGGTTAGACTGATGGCCCAGCAGGTAGTGGTGCTGAGCACCAAGCTTGATGACCTGAGCTTCATGTCTAGGACCTCCATAGTTGAACGAAAGTACTAGGACCACGCTATGTCCCCTTCCCTTTTATTACAAAAATTAAAAGTTTGTTTGTTTGTTGGTTTCATTTGTATGTGTGTATGTATGTGTGTGTACCACACGCATGCCTGCTGCAGGAGTGGGCAGATCTCCTGGAACTGGAGCTACAAATGGTTGTGACCCAACATGCAGGTACTGGCAACCAAATCTGTGTCTTTTGCAAGAGCAATAAGGTCTCTTAACTACTGAGCCATCTCTCCAAAGCCCTCTCTATGTTTTTAATGCTTTGAACATCTTTAATGGCCATCTCTTATTACATTCAGATAATTTTATAGAAATAAGATTACCATACCAAACACAGCCCTATAGAACTTCAAATACTATTTTTTATGTCATGATTTCATGCTATAGCATCCTATTTAAAAAAAAAAAAAAAAACCTTAATAAAATGTCTCCACTGGAAGTCTATCTTTCTATATGTGTTCCTCATGGTACATAGAAGAATCACTATGATGTATCTTATAAAATATTTTTGTGCATTTTACATATATTCCAAGATCATTAAATTGAGCATAGGTGTGTTCTGAAGTTTTCATTGTTTCTCTTGAAATAATTGATGACAAAAGTGTGCAGACCAAAACTGAGGCACATTGGTTCAGGTCCCACCCACCACAAAAGGAATTTAAGTGTATGACTTTCTGAGATAAGGTTTCTATTGGTGTGATAAAACACCATAACACAAAACAAAGCTAGAGAGTTGATTTTATACATAGTCCAGGTGACAGTCCATCACTGAAGAAAGTTAGAGCAGGAACTCAAATGGGACAGGCACCTGGCGGCAGGAACTGGGACAATGTTGCTAACTGGCTTGTGACTTGTTCAGCCTGCTTTCTTACAATTCCCAGGATGACCAGCCCAAGGATGGCATCGTCCACAATGACCTGTGCCCTCCCACATCAATCATCAATCAATAAAATGCACCACAGACTTGCACACAGGCCTGTGTGGTGCGGCCATTTTCTCAATTAAGGTTCCCTTTGCCCAAGTGACTCTGACTGGGTCAAACTGACATAAAACTAGCACAGTGATTCCTAAAGCCTTTTTTCCTACTGTTCATTTCTAATAACAATCCTTCTTATCTTTTTTCCTTTTTTTCTTTTTTTATTATGAATAAAGTCGTATTTTTATTCATGTATAACCTTGTTCAACCTCCCTTCCCCCTCCTGCCCTTTCCAGTTGCTACTGTGCATCTTTTGGGTATATGCCTAGAAGTGGTATTGCTGGGTCCTTGGGGAGATTGATTCCTAGTTTTCTCATAAACTGCCATACTGCATTCCAAAGTGGCTGAACAAGCTTACACTCCCACCAACAATGGAGGAGTGTTGCCCTTGCTCCGAACCCTATCCAGCATAGGCTGTCATCTGTGCCTTTTATCTTAGCCAATCTAACAGGTGTCAGGTGGTATCTCAAAGTTGTTTTGTTTTGCATTTCTCTGATGGCTAAAGATGATGAGCACTTTCTCATGTGCCTTTCAGCCATTCATAATTCTTCTGCTGAGAATTCCCTTTTTAGTTCTGAACCCCATTTTTTGATTGGGTTATTCAAGGTTTTGGGCTCTAGATTCTTGAGTTCTTTATCTTAACACACACAAACACGTAAAAGTCAGCATTAAACCTTTGGCTAGTTATATGAATCTCATGCTGTTTTTCTCATGGTATTGGTGTCTCTGTTATAATATTATAATTTGGGTGGTTTAATATGGTAAGGTGCCAAAAAGCATTATGTGGCTGGATAATTTTGCAGGATAGATGAAGTTTATTAAATATTATGTTGTTTCTTTCACTTGAGATAAAAAGAGTGATTACTCAGAGCTGAGAATTAGAACTGACATGGAACCAGTTTCTTTTATAACATAAAAGCAATCATTATTTCCTGCAAACCAATAGTGTTAGTTAGACTTTTAATTTAAGCATATCTAAAAGCTCCAAGGAGGTATCTGGAAAAAATCAAAGGGGAAACTGGGCTAAAAGTTTAGCTAAATTTTAGGCATCAGGTGCCAGAAGCAGCACCAGGGGTCTTTTCCATCGCTCTTTCATGTGTTCAAGATAATGTATAGTATCATAGCCTCTTCTAAAAACCATAAAATAGTCAACAAGAACAGTTAGATCTTTCTTTCTTCATTAAGAGACAGACATACCAAAGTTGTGACTGTTTAGTCATTATTATAAATCCTCAATAGGCAATCTATAATAATATCAAAAAGTAAAACTTAGAAATAAATTTAACAAGAAAATGCTACAAAGTATTGCCCAAAGGAGTTAGATATAAAGAAAAGTAAGATATCTCATCCTTCTGTTAAGTATTTATAGACCTGAATTTAGGATATTTGCCAAAAGAGCAATATTCCACAATCAGATGTATAGTTACCACAGCCTGTATCAGCATTCCAGATGCCAGTTTTACAAAAATTAGCAAGTTATCCTAAAATTTATATGGAAATGTGTTATGTAGTTATTTTGTCTGAACTGAAATAATCAATTTATACTCAGAAAATAAACTAAACTTACAAGATTTAGGAAGTTCCTGAAACTTAGAAGATTCACTAGGCCCCTTCCCCAAAGGTATATAAACAGTACAGTTACTGTGGATAAGAAATTCTCCAACTAGCCATGCTACCCACAAGTTTTAGGAACACCGCTTTATGAGTTGCCACTCATGCTCATGTGAACTTTTCTGTGATGTAATTACCTTTTCTTGTGTGTGTGATTTTTGATAAACAATATTCTTGTTGGATGGAGGAGACATTTCCTTATGGTTTATATCTTAAAATTAAACACTTAATACTAGCATAATGGAAAACTATTTTTCATATATCTTATATCTATTTGCTTACTTTTTTATATGAATAAAGTCATATTTTTTTATCCATGTATACCCTTGTTCAAACTTCCTTCCCCCTCCCTCCCCTTCCAGTCACTCTCTCTTCTCCACATCACTCTATCTCCTCCCCAGCAAGGGCAAGAGGTCCCAAGTCCCAATGTGGCTTAGTTCAGCATCCACTCGCAGTAGATCCGCTTTCCTCACACCAACATCAAGACTGGGTCAGATGTTCCTCTGGAAGGAGTGGGATCCAAGGTGCTGCTCCAAGCTATTTCAGATCCCAAGCAATAGTGTTTGTGGTTTGCAGCTTAGACATGCTTTACTTTTTGCCATTTTGTTCAAAGATAACTAGTGAGTGAGTACATCCCCTGCTTTTCTTTCTGGGTTTGTGATACCTTGCTCTGGAGGATATTCTCCAAATCCATCCATTTGCCTGCAAATTTTAGGATATCATTTTTTCTTACTGCTGAGTAGTACTCTATTGTGTAGATGTACCACAGTTTGTTAATCCATTCTTCAGTTGAGGGGCATCTAGGATGTTTCCAGGTTCTTGCTATTACAAATAATGCTGCTATGAATATAGTTGAGGTAATGCCTTTGGAGTGCTTATTTGCATCTTTAGGAAATTGGGAATCCATCTCCCCAAGTATCCAGCAATTGCCTTTAAGTAGTCATATTTATATAAGTAATTCTTCACCTGTAATCCTATAAGTAACTATAATAAACTCACTTGACATGTCTGTACTGGGATTATGCTGGTAATGTTGTAAATATTTGTCCTACCTATGGGTTTAATAAAAAGCTGATTGGCCAAAGGCAAACAGGAAGTGTGGTCAGGGCTACCAGGCTAAAAAAATTCTGAGTACAGAAAGAACAGAGACAGATGCCAAAGAGCCACCAGAGACGCGATGAGAAGACAACAGCAGACACAAAAGAAAGAAGCTGAAATGCTGCTTTGAGAAAAGGTACTGAGCCAAATGGCTGAACAGGGTAAGAAAGACTAAAGAGCAAGCAAGTTATATGCCTGTGCCATAGGTAAATCAGCTTTTTATTAAACCCATAGGTGGGACAAATATATACAACATTACCAGCATAATCCTACTACACATGTCTGCTCCTGGCAGCACCAATTACTTCAAAGAGGGTGATGCACATTGAATAAACTCATTTTGGAATTTTCTTACAATTTGGAAAAGGCTAGCCATTTGGGCAAGGAACTGCTCTTGCCTGGACTGCTTGTCAGTACATTGTATAAACTGGACATGAAGGACCCATGGAAAGTGAACACTGAACTTTGACAAAACAAGGTGAGAGGGTCCTTCAGGTTCTTGTTTCTCAGAAGAAACTGACAGAAATTCTACAAGACACAGAGAAAAGTGACTGATGAACTTTGCCAATAGGCAAAGCAGTCCTTCAAGTTTACTGCTTTATTTAAAAATCTACCAGATACTCTCAGCCTGTAAGCTGAAGATAGATGCCCCAATATTGCAGAGAAACTTTGAGTGACTGTCCAGACAGCTCGATGCCTCTGTTATTTCTCAATATTTGGAAGTTACTTGAAATCTACTTTCTGTTTACTCAGTAATATTATTTCCTTCTGGGGTCTTTGATGGAGTTGAAGATTAGTTAGTTAAAATTGTAGTTTTTCTTAGCCATGATAAAAGGTAAATTAGATATAAAACTTTAGACTCACAAAAATAGGATAGATGGTAGAGCTTTTTTTAAAATTTTGCTATTTAGTTTAAATATTGTAACCATAATTCTTGCTTGATAAATGTTTGGTTATATGTAATTTTACTATGTTAAAGTTAAAAACTTTTCTTTTTGATTTGATAGAAAAGGGGAAGTGCTATGAGATGGTCTTTCTATATGCTATGAATATGTGTTGCTACCATTGGGTAATAAAGAAGATGTTTGGTCTATGGAAAGACAGGATAATGCCAGGTGAGAAATCTAAGCAGAGAGACCAGAGAAGAATGGCAGAGTTTGGGAGACATGAGGCACATGCCCAAGAAACAAGATGTGATTGTACCAGTAAACCACTGGTAATAATGTATAGATTGATAGAAATGAGTTAATTTAAGTTGCAAGAGCTAGCCAGTAATAGCCAGAGCCATATACCAAACAGTTTGAAATAAAAATAAATAAATAGTAAACTCATTGGTGTTCTAAGCTAGCCTTGGGTGGGATTGTTTTCCTCATTTGTTGTTGGTGCTCTGTCTGGGGTGAATATGTTTGTCTCATCTTCCCAGAGAAGGTCACACAGTACAATATGACAAATGCCCCATAACAATGGTAATCTTGAAGCAGAATTTTATATATAATTACTAAGCTATAGTAATCAAGGCATTGTAATGCCATAGGTCTAGTGGAATCACTAGAATTGCAAATTCAGAAATAAATATTTGCTTTTATGGTCTTTTTACTTTCTAAAAAGCTACCAAATAATTCAATGGGGAAGAGAAAAATATTCTTGAAGAGTAGTCTTAGATCAACTAGATATTTGCACAAGAAAGAATGAAGTTTAGTCTTATCAATAAAATTCAGAAGTCAGATACTTGGGTAAAAACCTGGAAGGTTAGAAAAGCAAGGGAGCAGCCACAGTCACATGCTGCCTGTTCAGATCCTCTGACCAACAAAGAGTAAGATCTTTTCTCTGTCCCCATCTTATCACTTCCTGTCTCTGCCTCATCCCCGAGTGCTGGGATTAAAGGTGTGAGCCACCACTGCCAGGCCTCTGTTGTTCACTAGCAGCTAGCTTTGCCCTCTGTTCTCCAGGCAAGCTTTATTTGTTAGAACACAAAGTATCACTCAATATTTTCCCCTTTCTGTCTAAATAAAAAGCAGAGGTTTTGACTAACATAGAAAAACTATATACAGTAAGTACAGTAACTATATACAAATATATACAGGCAATAATTACATTAACAATGTATAGTCCATAGCATTTGACAAATTCAGAGAAAATACTCCATTATCTATCCTATCTTGGTGGGTTCAAAGTTTTGTGCCTAATTCACTTTCTATCCTAACTTGCATTATCAACCTCAAATTATCTTAAATACTTTACCCCACTTTTAAGAGTGTCTTTTGTGAATTTGTGAAAAGGAAAACTACAACTATATCTAGTCTTCAAATATTTTAGAGACCTTCATAGTATGGTATTTAAGTTGTCTTAATAACATAAGGTTTTTTATGGTAATGAGATATCATTATCATATTTTTATGATAATGAGATATACAAGTCTGCTACTTGTAGCACCAATCTACTTCAGAAAAGATAATGGGCATCAAAGAAACTCCATATAGAGTTTATTTTCTTTGTGGCAAAAGTTGACCAGTTTTTGCCTGGAACTGCCCTTGCTTTGACTGCTGACACTATGCTGTCCAATTTGGACAAGGAGGACAGAAAAGAAATTGACTGCCAAACTTTGCCAAGACAAGACAGGACAGTCTTTCAGAAATCTTCCTTCATAGAAAAGTCTATCAGATATTCTAGGCCTGTAGGCCACAGATGGATGCCCCAATATTACAGAGGAACCTTGGGTGACTGTCTATGTAGCCAGCTGTTTCTGTCATTTCTTAATTTTGGAAGTTGTTTGCTCTGCACTTCCTGTTTACCCAGGTAATATTATATCTTTCTCAGGTCTCTAATGGAGGCAGGGATACAGGAAGTGATAAGGTGAGGCAGAGACAGGATCTCACCTGTTTTTGGTCATAGGATCCAGAGAGATAGAAAGTGATTGTGACTGCTCCCTTACTTTTCTGATCTCCCAAGTTTTTACTCTGATATCTGGCTTCTGGTTTTTATGGATAAGAATCATTAGGTTCACGTTTCAAAGTTAGGCCCTTATGTCACATTAAACATAAAAATTAACTGAAAATGGATTTTACACTTAAATATGAGACCAAAAACTCTAAGAGAAAACCCATTAATGTATCCTCATGACTTTGCATTAGGCTGTATAATATTCATAGACATAAAAGTGCATGACTAGAAGGAAAAAATAGATAAATTGGGCTACATAAGAATTAAAAAAAGAAGGTTCTTATGTTATAAGGACTTGTGAAGGCAGCTAAGAGAGAGAGAAAAAAATTGTAAATTACATATTTGCTAAATGGCTTGCATTAAGAATATGTAAATAGCTGATATCCCAATACTCAAAAATCTGATTCAGGAGAATTACCAGTAGCTCCAGACTAGTCTGGACTACAGAGTGAGAAATTAATAGAAAGGTCTAGTCCAAAAGTAACTGAAGAAGGGCTAGAGTGGTGACCCAGTGGTTATGGGCACTGGCTACTCTTCTAGAGGAACCTGGTTCAATTTTCATCATAAGGTAGGTCACAACTATCTATAAACTAGCTAATTTCAGCAGATTCAACATCTTCCTGTGGCCTCCATGAGAACCAGGCATGAAAGAGATGAAAAGATATAGAGGCATAAAAAACATCCGTACACATAAAAATGTTTTTAAGAATCTGCAAAGGATTTAATATCATTTATGTAATGAATATATACAATTAGCCAATAAGCACATGAAAAACACACAGTGATAGCAATTAGAAAAATTCAAATCAAAGCTCAGGAAGATATCACTTCACATCTAACAGGATAGTTAAAATCAAATGGGAAATGACAAGTGCTGTTCCATGATGCTGCACAATGGAACCTGTTCCCTGCTGAAGGTAGTGTAAAAGATGAAGCTGCTTCAGAGGACAGTTTGGAATTTCTTCAAAATATAAACAGAGTGAGACACGAGCCAGCAATTCTATTTCTTAGTTGTATACCCAAGACATAAAACTAATGTTCACACAAGACTTATACATAGATCCTTAAGAAACCAATGTTACCTGGGCATAATGGTGCACTTTAATTCCAGTATTAGAAAGGCCAAGACAGTCTAATCTCTTTGAGTTTGAGGCCCACCTCATCTGCATAGAGAGTTCCAGGACATCGAGGCTACATAGAGAGACCTTGTCTCAATAAACAAAAGAACAAGTTTTTTGTTTTGTTTTTTTTTTTAAGGAAGTGTTATTTATAACAATCTCCAAAGTAAAAACAACCCAAGTGTCTAACCAATGATGAATTGGTAGAAGAAGACATGATATATTTCTACAATGGGAGATTTTTGAACTATAAAAAATAATTAAATGCAGCATTAACACACGATGTATTGTGGATACGCCTTAAAAATGTGATGCTGAGTAAACAAAGGAAACCACAAAGATCACATGTGGTATGAGTTACATCTTCATGAAGTGTTTAGTGCAGGAAAAATGTGAACCAGGGGATAAATGTGACTTTGAGGAGGAGGAATTGCTTCTATTGGATATGAAATGTTTTTAAGAACAATTGATTGTGATAAGGGCTGGGTAACTCTAGAAAAATACTGAAAAATCAGGGCCTGGGAAAGAGTCATTGCTGGGGATATAGGGCTAGACCTCCGGCTCAGGTCTACTAGTTAGCCAGAAATGTTACTGAAGCTGCTATTCTGCATGAGCATATATATGGGTGAAGGCATTGTGAAAAGAAAGAAGCTGCCAGGAAAAATGAGAAAGAACTTGTTGTGGGTATGGTGGTACACTTTTTTAATCTCAGCACTCAGGAGACAGATCTCTGTGAGCCAGCCTGGGCTACATAGTAAGTTCCAGGCCAGCCTAAACTACCTAGTGAAACCCTACTTCAAAAGAGAAAAGAGAAAACAAAAAGGAAGAAGGGAGAGGAGGGAGGGGAGGGAGGGGGACGGGAGAGAGGGAGAGAAAAGAACATTTTAGTCATAACAGCATGTTCACACAGAGATGCTAGTAGACTGGAATGATGAATATGAAAATACTTTTAAAATTAAACTTCTTGTCCATTATTTACTCCACTGGCAGACACCCAGGACTTGGTTGAAAACATCACTGGGGATTATAAGAAAGACTTGCAGAAAAGCTTTGACTCAATATTATTTTTCCTTTTGTCCCTCAAGAGACACTTTTGCCAAAGGCTGTTAGTAAAGAGGCAACTGGAGTTGGCTTCATCTGCCTGTCCTGGCAGCACACAAATACTGCTGTGCAAAATGCCACCTGGAGACAGCAGCCATGGTCCATAAACTTAATTACTAACCTTTAGCTTGTAGCTGGCAGAATCGACTCTGGAAGCCTTGGAGTTAATCAGGCCTCTCTGACAATGCTAATCAATTTGTTCATCATGTACCTTTGGCTTAATTACTCCTGCAATATGTTGCTTTTTGAAAATGTCAAGAATCACATCTGCAAATGCAATAAATCATTCTTCCATGGTGCTTGTAACACACCCATTTCTTCTGGACACCTGATCTTGGCTGTGTGACATTGAACTTGATCATTTAACTTCATAGGTACATTACAAAGACAGGAGTCTCATTCAGCACCCTAGCATGGAGCTAAGCAGAGAGCTTTTCAGGACCTCCTCCCTTTGCCTAATGTGCATCAGATGCTGCAGGTCAGCCTTTAAAGGCTTGTATGTCCAAGTAGATCTTTGTGGAGTAGAAGCACTCAGAATATTTCAGGTTTTTCAAGATCTTACCATCTCATGAGAAATCCAATCAGCTTCTCAATATGATTAAAATCCTAAATGACAACATCTCTTCCTGCTGCTTCCCTCAAGTTAAGCAAAAGTCAGCCACAAATATTCTCAGGAAGTCAGAGGAGTCTGCGAGGAGAAGCAGCTGCTCAGTGATGAGGTTACGGTTTGTTCGAGATGGTCTTGGGTTAGAATAGTGAGTGGTCTAGATACTGTCTGCTAATGATGGGAAAGCAATTTAATCTCTGTAAATACTTTTTATTTGAGCCCTGACTATGATGAGCAATTAATACCTCTATTCCTGAAACTCTTTGCAAAAGTCAACTTTGTACTGCCTCCTAGAGGACATGATGCAGTGTCTGGAGTCATTTTTAGTGAACATAACTATATGAATGGTACATCAAGTACATTGAGGCTGAGAATGGTGCTAAATATTTTACACTGTATAAGACAGTCCTTATCACTGCAATAGTGTAACAGTTGAAAAAAGCTATTGAGGATAGCTCAGTCTATAAAGCTTCTTGCCACAAAAACATGAAGACTTGAAGTTAAATAATTACTTGATAACATAATTGTTAAGAGTAAGAATTATTCTACCTGTAGATAATGTTGATTTTGTTGTAATAGCATATATAATAGAAAATTTTGTTTCAAAATTGTCATCCACACATGAATATATGGATCTGTTTAGAATTTCATTTAGTTTTTCAAGGGAAGATCCTTCTTTGATTCTCAGAACCTTGAAGGTAAATCACAGGATGATAAAAACCTTAGAGGGCCTGCGAGTCTGGTCTGACACAAAACAGAACTTTCTTGGCCTTTTAGATAATTATCTACTATGTTAGTAGGTCAGTATTGCTATTAGTTGACTTTTCAGTTAAATTGTTCTCATATTTAGATGGAAAGACGGGCCAGAATTCTTATGGTAAACCCATCCCATAGGCTACCCTACCAATCACCAGCAGTGATTTCTCAGAAATTTAGTTCAGGTAGCAATTCACTGTCCATCTTAGTTACTTTTCTGTTGCTGTGACAAAGCAACTTGGGAAGAAAAGGGTTTAGTTCAGCTTACACCTCCTCACTACAGTTCACCACCCAGGTAAATCATGACATAGCTCAAACAAGATAGGAACCTGGAGGCAGAAACTGATGCAGAGGTAATGGAGGAGTACGGTCTTCTGGATTGCTCCTCAGGAATTACTCAGCTGGCTCTGATCCCAGTGAGATGAACCCACCATATCAATTATCAAAATTTACTATAGGCCAGTCTTGTGGTGGCATTTTCTCAGTTGAGATTCCCTCTTCCAAAATAACTGTAGCCTTTGTTAAGTTGACATCAAAACTAGCCAAGATGGCACACTATCTATTACAGGAACTATTTCTACATATTCCATTTCTCAGGTTCCAACACCTCATGGTAAGAGAAATCTCTCCAACCCCTACTTTAGAAATCATCTTCTTATCCCTATCAAGATGGCCCTAGATCCTGGATTCTGGTACTGAGACTCTTGCATCTTGTCCCTCAGCTTTAGGATGGTAAATGTCTCTATTTTTCCAATGCCAGGCCATCTCATTGCCCACTTCCTATCTCCTAATATCTGTTTTTTAATATATGTCTTATTCTTTGAGAATTTGATACATGTATACAATGTATTTTGATCATATTATTCTTCTAACCCCTCCTAGGTACCTCTCCATCTCCCTCCCAATTCATGTCCTCCTCTTCTTTTTGTAATACTTTATTGAGCCCAGTCTGTGCTGCCCATATATGTGTGGATATGATTCTGGACAGACAAACAACCACTGTGAGTTCATGAACTCAAAAACCTTGTCATGTCCAAGAGACTCTGGCTCTTCAGAATCTTTCCATCTCCTCTCCTATGTTCTCTGAGCCTTAGAGGGAGGGTGTTAATTTCTTTTTTTAGTTCATTCTTTTCTATAAACTAGCTTTTCTGAGTTAAATACCATTTATTGTATTTGTGTTATTTAAGGTTATTTAATTCTGTTATAAGAAAAACTAAGAAGCAAGTAAAAAGGAACAGATGGAATTAAATATAGATACCAATGTGATAAGGTATAAAAAAATAGAGAACATGTATGTGCTGAACATACCCAAGAAGAAGTAGAAGCTGAGTTTTCTTCATCCTGGAGACATTGCTGTGTTCCTGGGGCCTGCATTTTTCTCTTCTCATATTCTTTTTGAAAAGAGAAATGTCAGCATGCCTGCACTCAACTAGAGACCAGTTATCTCCTTTAGAAAAGCACTAGAAGCCTCATCTAGTAAGGCTTACAAGTATGGTCAAAACATTCCACCTATCCCTAGAAGTGAACAGGCTTGAACCAAGGCTGTGCACCAAAGGGACTGGTTGGCCAGTAGTCTTTGAAATCTGATTTCTAGGTAGTAGAGGTGTGGTTCATATTCTACTGAGTACCAAAGAAATGAACTTAATAAGCTCATCAATATACCCAGAATTTGCTGTACTCTTTAATGGGAACTTAATATAATGACCTCATTTAATCTTCGAATAATCCTGAAGCTAGATATTTGCAATTCCTATTTTACATATCAGGAATTGCGGGTCATGAAAATGGCAGCCCTCTGTCATAGAAGCAGAAACTGGCCATTTAGAAATTGGACTCATTGACTGTGGAACCAGAATGTGGGGACTCAGTCTTCAGATTTGCTACTTTATAGGGGAGTTACCTTGAATGCTTCATTTGATCTCTTGGTTATGTTTGCAAAATGGAGTTCAAAGTTAATTATGGAGATACAATGAGTTAATATGGCTAAATAACATATATCTGAGCCTAGAGTGAGCTGGGCCCTGAATCATTTAAGCCTGATCTAATTGACCCCAAGTCCAGCATCATCCTGCTTTATCTCCTATGGAGCACTCTTAGATTTGTTTCCCAAATTGTGGCCTAAAAATATTTGCATAGGTCTTCCAGAAGCCTGTGCTAATGTTTCCTGAGAAAGCTAAAGCAACTGTCTCTACAGAAATCTTCATGAGAGACAGATACAGAAAGAACATGATTCCAAACAAAGTTTGCCTCCCATATAAAACCCCCTTCTAGGGAACTGTGAAACAGAAACTAACTGTACTAAGAATTTGATGTGAGATATCTTTCTATATGCTATGAATAAAGGAACTGTTTTGGCCTATGGCAGGCACCTTAGAAGTAGGCAGAAAATTGGAGCACAGATAAGGGAAAGAGGACAGAGTCAAGAGACATGATCCAGCTGCCCAAGAAACAAGATGTAAAGAAATAGGTAAGCCACGGACCACATGGCAGGATAGAGTAATGGAAATTGATTGAATTAAGATGCAGGAGCTAGCTAGAACTATGCCTGAGACACAGGCCAAACAGCATGAAATTAATATAAGACTTTGTGTGATTATTTGGGGCTAGTTGGTCTGGGACTGCCCAGTTGTAGGTCTGGACCACCAGCCGGATGGGCCAGAAACCTCATACTATAGGAATTTGTCTCATTCATGTTAATGGGCCAGGCTTTTGTATCTCCACATCTCTGGGTATTAGAATGTGCAGCTGCAGAGAAAGAGGTCAGGGCTAGAGGATGAGATAGAAACAGTAGTTCAAAGACAGTTATTAAAGACTTCAGCAGCTGAGCTTGGGAGACAAGGTTGCAGTGCCTATCCCAGCCTTTGAGCTAAGGATCATCACCTCCTCAAGATCCCCAGGTATTTTCACACTAAAAATTAAAACACTTTTATAAAAAAGTTTGAGCACATGTGGATATGTATACATGTCCATGGTGAGGGCAGCATGGTAGAAAGAGCAGAAGAGGCATGTCACACTGACTGAGACAAATGTTTGCTTTCTCTTTACTTAGTCCCAGACCTCGGCCATGGAATAGTGCCACTTCCTTTTAGGGTGACTTTTCCCTCTTCAGTTCAGCTTTTCTGGAAACATCTTTCTAGAAATACCCACAGATATGTTTCTAAAGTAATTTCCCCTCCTATCAAGTTGACAAGATTAACTACATAGGAAGCGAGAAATACTGTGTCTGAAATACAACAAACAGGGAAATAGGAAGTCAACAAGACTTAATGGGCAGGGAAGCTTGCTAAACCCTGCAGATTTTTCCAGAGTGACAGCCTCCAGAAGCTCACTGAGTCATTCAAGTCAGAAACACCATAAATTAGCAAAGCACATGTTCTCTAGGGCCCAGCTCTGACCTGCTTCCAAGCAACAGGCAATAAGCCTCACAAACATCTACATTTATTTTATTGGAGACCCAGCTTTCCCTGACATTGAGCCAATAGAAAGCTATAAGATGTTCTGGAAAGAAAGCCTTAATTTCTCCTTCTAATCTGTGGAACTTCATAGCTAATGCAGGTGGTCAATACTTTGGATCATCGTGTTTGGGAGGTTTGGCTTGGGAATTTAGATTGACTGTCATGAAAGAGGTGAATTCATAAGTCACTAATATTTTCTGCCTGCCCTTCATACTTCAGTATGAGTCTAGTGAAGATATTACATGCTACAGCTACAGTCTTGTTTTCTAATGACCCAGAGTGGCCTGTGCCGCTATACCTGTGTTTGTGTGTGTGCATTCAGAGGAATAAAAATTAGTCAACCTTTTCCAATTCCCATCCCCTTAGCTTAAAATTGGACTGTGTAATTATTCATAGCCAGTGAAATGTGTGTGCACATGACAAATGTCATTTAAGAATCAGTGTGTTCATTTCCATTCTCTTCACTACTATGGGGACCAAAGCCATCTATTTCCATGACTCACACAAAAGAAAGCCTGATTCCCTGCACTGGATGGAAGGAATCCTCACTGACCTGCTTGTAACCTTGCAGCAGTGAACAATTCTGTTTGCTAAGCTATGAGGAAGTATTATCTTACAGTTTCTAAGCCCCAAAACTATAGCATTAGCAATCAGCGTCATGGAAATTGGTTGGCTGAAATACTAAGGTAGTCTAAAGCAGTGGTTCTCAACCTTTCCAATGCTGTGACTATTCATGTGGTGATCCCCAACCATAAAATTATTTTCATTGCTACTTTATAACTGTAATTTGTTATAAATCAATGTAAATATCTGATATGTGACCCCTGTAAAGGGCCAGTCAACCCTCCCAAAAGGAGCTATAACCCAAACCTCTGGTCTGAAGGCTGGAAAAGTCCTAGCTGCTTTTCCAGAAGACAAGGGTTTAACTCTTAGCATCTCCATGATGTCTCACAACTGTCTGTCAATTCAGTTCTAGAGAGTGTGGTACTCTCTTCTGGCCTCGCAGACACCAGCACACACATGGTGCAGAGGCATACATGCCCACAAAACGTGCATATGCATACACACAAACACAAATAATTTAAAACTATTTTAAAATATATTAACATAGTCTAGTCTAAGAGTAGTGGATTTGAAGTCAGAAGGCACAGGTCACATCTTATCTCAAACACTGACTTGATGTGTGTCATTAGGGGAATTTTTAACCATCTCCAGACCTAAATGCAATTAGATTAAGACACTTAGTTGCTAATATTCCTCTGCCCAGCTCTAGTATACTATAATTCTGTGAAACCCCATACTGTTTTTATCCTTTTAGTTTATAACCCTTCCTGACAACATTCTATTATAGGACATGACTGGCGATGTCAAGTATGTACCATACAGATCCTGTGCAGACAGGCTCAGTGAAGTCATGCCACCCTAGGTGCCTATAGAAGTCTAAAAGTATTTAAGAAAGTTCTAGAGGTCCTCAGCTACATTTGCAGGACTCTGCCTGATACTCGATTCACTTATTCATTTGCCTGATTGATATCCTTTAAACAAAAATTATTGTTACATTGAAGGACCTGCCCTGAAAAAAACAAAAATGCTGGTCTGGAAGTCAGAGGGTCTTGCTGCCACTAAATGGCTACATTTTTATTTGTGTTAAACAGATATGACCCTCTAACTTGTATTGAAGAACATATGGGTTGCAACTGACTAATCTGTCCATTCTCAGATATTAGGATCTGCATTGACTCCTGGGAGTCTCAGGCAGCCACTTAGCAAATGCCCCGTGTATAGATGGATTCTCCAAAGTCTCCTTTGTTGTAGTATGTTTTTCCCGGCCTGTTTGGGGATGGAGGTTTGTGCGTGGCGCACGTGTGGCGCCGGGAGTTTGGAACCTGGTCTGTGCACCCCGCGGCTTTTGTCCCCCAAAAGAAATGAATCACACGCTTATATACTTTAACACTGTTTGGCCCATGTCTTATGCCCATTACTAGCTAGCTCTTTCTTCTTAAATGAACCCATTTCTATTAATCTTCCCGCCACGTGGCTCAGCCCGTGGCTGGCTGGTACCTCTTACATGTCTGCTCCTCTTGGGGGTCCGATGCAGAGTGACTAACTCCACCCTCCTTCTACCTGGCTGCCTCTGATTCTCCACCCACTTCTACGGTGCCCTGCATGGGTCCAAACAGTTATTTATTTACATCGTACAGAGAACATTCCACCACACTGCTTCATTTCATCACACAGTGGGGCTGTCACAGAATTTGTCTTTCCACTTAGTCCCACATATGCAGTAACTCCCCTGGCCCCTGTTGCTTTGGGTGTTTCAGATTTGGGGCTTTGGCACTGGGCCGTGGCAGCCAGGAGCCTCCACCCTCCTTTGGACAAGACACAGAGGATCCACATTCAAAGTGGAAACAGTCCTTTAAATGCTGAGTTCTATAATTAAGGGTAATTACTGCCCTACCACATGACCAAGTGCCATTCCTAGCTGTGGTTCACCATTCCCTGTCATTCCAGCTCTGGGGTTATCTGCTGCCCTCTTCTGGCCTCTGCAGGCACTGGCACACATGTGCCACCACACATAGACACACACATAACTGTTGGTTTTTTGTTTTTTTTTTTTTAAAAAAAGCTAAGCTCTGAATATTGATGGGAGGAAAATGTCCCATCACTGGGTGAACTGGGGACAGAGGACACTAGGGTAGGAAAGGACGTGTGTTCATGGCTTACTTCAGGGGCACACAGCTACTAGGGAAACGAGTGGATCTTCCCTACTTGGTCTACCTAGCGTAGGAAAGGACATGTGTTCATGGCTTATTTCAGGGGCAAACAGCTACCCATAGGTAGACCAAGTAGGGAAGATCCACTCGTTACCCTAGTAGCTGTGTGCCCCTGAAATAAGCCATGAACATTTTCAGGCTGGTAATACTATGAGCTTTCTCTGTGTATCTGAACCCCCCCATGTGTACAAGGGACTTGTTCCCGACTAAAACCATCAGGAAATGGAAATCTTAACCAAATACCATTTCCTTCTGTCAAGTGAAACCCACTACATAATTGGTCTCTTCTAGTTGCTATCTAAGGTTTCAGATAGATGTTTTGTTCTGATTTGTTCATAATCAACATGTTCATCAAATAAAAATTACCCGAATAATGCCAAAATGAGTTTCTTCCTCTTTTTCTAATTCTCCAGTTCCTCACTTCTCTTCCATTTGTTCCAGAATCCTTTTCTTGTTGTATTTTGTTTCTTTGGGGTTTTCTTGCCCTTTCTTCTTTCTGCTTTCGCCTTCTCCTTCCTTTCCTGTTTGGTGAGAGATTAAAGATAGAATGCAGGGTTGCATGCATGCTGGGTGAGTGTTCTACCACTGAACTAACCTCTTCAATATTTGTAATTCTTAAAGTCTTACATCTCTGTGTGTAACTGAGTAACTGGGAGAAGGAGTTTCTTAAAAATAAAACTCCAATGTTCTGTTCAGCATCAACTGGAATGGAGTCTGCAGATAGCCAGCATCCCTCTCACTTTAGCTTGGCTAAACCGCGAGGGGAGTGTAGATATTCACAGGTATTTGCTAAAAGAATAATGCATTCTTCAGTTCAACAGCTACATTAAGTAAGGGTTGCCTTATTGAAAAATAATTTCCCTTTCAGATTTCATTGAAAGTATATTTCAATAATTTTTTCTTAAGAAAATTCTACGTTAACAGGTGAGAAATCTGGTCTATGAATGCAACTAAAGAATATAGTGGGATTATGTTATTACATTGTAAATAATTGTCCCACCTACTAGTTTAATAAAAATGCTGATTGGCTGAATGCAGACAGGCCGAGCCACCAGACTGGGAAACTCTGTGTACAGAAAGAACAGGCACAGACTCTACAGAGATGCCAGGAGATGATGCAGAGGAAAGAAACTGAAATGCTGCTCTAAGAAAAGGTACAGAGCCGCATGGCCGAGGCCAAACAGGATAAGAATTATGGGTTAGTTTAAGAGTAAAGATTAGCAAGCTACGTGCCTGGGCCCTAGGTCAACCAGCGTAAATTAATAGAAGCCTATGTGTGATTATTTGAGGTTAAGCAGGGCTAAGAGTGGGTCTGAACTTCTATGCTAGACCAGAAAGTCCAGGCCAGAAACCTCTTATAACAGAAATGTACAAGTCAAGTACCCCTATATGAAGATAATATATGAATGCTCCAAAATTTGAAAAACTTTGAGTACTGATATAAAACTAAAATGTTTGGGACATTTCTGATTTTCAGATTAGAGATTCTCACCTGATGAAATTACAAATATTTCAATGTCTATAAGACCTCAAAATCTGAAATCTAAAATGCTTGTGGTTCCAATAATTTGGGATAAGGGTTACTTTCCTGTATTTTAAGCCAGTATCAAATACAATAAAAATATCTAGATCTGGTGACACGTGTCTCAGATCCCAACAGTTAGGTTGCGGAGGCAGGAAGATTGCAAGATTGAAGTTAAGCTGGGATATAATGGTACCTTGAGTTGAAAACAACATAAAAACGTGTTAAATAAAGTTAAAAAATACAATGAAGGTGCTGTGTTTTGGTGATAGGGGAGTGTGGCAATGTATATTTAATAAAAATAGCTGGGAATATCAGAGGACACAGTCATCTCTCCAGCCTTTTTTGTTTTGGGGTTTGTTGTTGTTGTTCTTTGTGTTGATTTGTTTTTTTAAGACATGGTTTTCTGTGTAACAGTCCTGGTTGTCCTGGAACTTACTTTGTAAACCAGGCTGGCCTGAAACTCAAAGAGATCCTCCTGCCTCTGCCTTCCAAGTGCTAGGACTAACGGTGTGTACCACCACTGCCTGGCTTTTATGGCTTGGCTCTGTGGGTGACTTTCCTCTGACATTCCAGACTATTTTTATTAAATATATATCACCACATAGAGGAGAGATGACATCATGTGTGAAATGAGAACACTTTTTTGTCTACCTACTTTGAAAGCTTCCTTCCCACCAGCCTCTGGGCTGGAGATGAAAATCTCTCACCATACTCCCATGCATACATTTAGCAGATAAAAGCATTCTTCTTCATTGGCAGGCAAAGCTGATAGTAATTATGAGTCCTGGTAAAGTAAGTCCTACCATAAAAATATTTCTGACAGATGTTTATATATTAGAAAACTACAAGGTACTTTTTAAAATATAAAGTATAAGTAAAAGTTTGATTCAAGCGCAATGCATGTTACCTTTATACAATTAGAAATACTCCTCATTCAGTTACATTTTTTTCACTCTTCTCCACTGATGGTATCCCACTGTAATCATGCTGGGTGCATTTAAGGGAGCATTGCAATTTGTAAGCATGCAAATGGAAAGCAAGGCTAGAATTAAAAGCATCATGAAATAGTTAAAAATAATGATGAAAGTGGGAAAAACACTCATGCAGAAAAATTTATGACCTATACACAGAGAAGTTACTGAAACATTTATGTGTGAGGATCTTAATAATTATTTTACCCAAAGACAAGAAAATATCAGAACTCTTTCCCACAGTGAGATTCATTAGTCTAATCTAGTGTCTCCCCTTTTCAAATGACCTGCAATTTCTATTCCTACACGGTGGGAGAAAAGCTAAAGTAGGCTTATCTCCCATTCTAGGCATATAAAATATAATGTCATTAAATGTGACATAGGAAAAGGATTCTTACAAATAAAAATGAAATGAGACATTTAATGATAAAATCTCTTGAAAAAGAAGATAGCAAACAGTCTTCCTTCTTGGCAATTAGATGGAGTAACTATTTATATTCATAAGTAGGTAATATTCGTCAGCTGTAAATTCTCCATCAAATTCACAGAATAAAAGCAAAATGCAATAGTTATGGAAAGAAAGAGCTGTAGATAGCGAAGTAGGAAATTCCAGTTTTACATCATGTGGACATTAGAATTGTTTGAAAATGTCACTTTTCTAATTTTACTAATTTGTTACATGTTTCAGCAGAATATCTGTGGCCCTGTCTTTCTAGAGGGCTCACAACTAACTTAGACTGTAGCTGGGTATGATGAGTTAGAATCAAGGTCAGTAGGACCAAGCACAATGCAATTTAAATCCCAGCCCCATCATATATTAGCAGTAACCTTTCACATTTTAATTAAATTTTAAATTCTGTTTCCTCATATTTAGAATAAGGATGATTCATAGTTCCTTACCTCATAGGACTGTTGAAAAACATAAATGAGACAATTCGTAGAATGTTCTTTCTCTGGTGCCTAACACTGAAATTGTACTCTGTAAGTAAATTCCTCCTCTTCCTCTTCCTCATTCTACTCTTGCTCTTTCCATGATACTATTTTTGGAGTGAGGCATATGTTGGGAGGTAAATGTGTTGGGAAGGGGCAATTGTATACTAGCATCAGCTCTGATTTAAAATAATGTATAGAATAATGTTTGCCAGCCACCTTCCTATAGTAATGATGTTATAATCTGTGCTGCCTGTGACCATGGGGCTAATCTCACGGAGCTAAGTAGGACTTTCAGTGTAGCTGGTGGAAGAGGACCTCTTTATTTGACTTTAATTAAACACAAATGTAATTAGTCACTTGTGACTATAGGAGAATAGAAGTCTAACATAAGGTTCACAAGCTCCATTGCCTTGAAAGAACAGACTGATCACATGGAAGAAGGAAGTAAGCTAGGAAAAGTGGGACAAATGGAAACCACGGCGACATTCCTTAGGTAATCAGTCAATTCCTGATGGTAGCTTGGTAGATGTTCAGCTTCTCTGATACTTCAGGAGAAGCTAGAAATACACATTTTTATTGAAAATCATACAAGTATCAAATAGCCAGACAAATTTAAACTAGATTACAGCCCAAGCAGAACATATTAACCAAATATTATCTACAGAATCTCAGTTAATGACCTTTAGTTTGCACTCATTCCCAACATCATGGATAAGTCTTCAGATTAGACTAACCAGGGCAGAAGCAGGAAGCATCAGTTTTGTTATATGGCTGGCCAGATGTGAAAGTATAAGACTTCCTGAGAACTTTGATGCTACAGAAACCTTAAAAAACAGTCTCAATTCTGGACTTGCACTCCATTTGGCTTAAAGACTGAACTAAGCAAGCCTTACAAAGACTCTTATGAAGACATGAGTGCTTTGGGGTCCAGCTAACTCCCAACCCTGAGTGCCTACTGGTTTTAGTGCCTGAGTTAGGGCAAAATCCACAACTCTGGGGATCCCATTCAAAGAGGCAAACAGAGTGATGGTGGCAAAGAATCTTTATAAATAGCATTAGGGAGCAATATAAGTCTAATGACCTCTCCCTTCACGGTGCTTACAAGGCTTGATATTGTGTAAAGAAAAAAAAGAAAGGCAAGTACTAGGTGATACATAGAGTAGTCCAGATCACTATCGTCTGCTGGGGTCTGACCAATTGGCCCATGATCTCAGCATGCAAGATAATAGATTGTGCTAGTGCTGGACTCACTTCTGCATAGAGAATCCTTACAGTTGTCTCTCTTAGGGTGTTCTTCTATCAGGATTATTGTTTCTGGATCCAAGGTAACTGTAGGATACTAAGACCCAGAGCACAGAAGGAAGGAAATAAACCAAATGGAGTCAGAAACAAGGTGGACTTAGCTAGACCAGTAGCTAGGATCTTCAGTCCTATGGTCAAGTCGTCCTTCCATTTCTATGGGAGCTGAGCTGAAGGTAGGGCTCTACTAAAGTGTCCTGCCCATAGAAAGTGACAGGGGATATAATCATATTTGTCCCTAACATCCTACTACATCTTATGAGTTACTGGATGACACCCCACATTGCTCTTCCTAAGAGCTTACAGCAACATCAGTAGGCTAAGTAAACTTTCACCACAGTTCTGTCAATATTTCAGTGCTCTGCGTGTGTGTATATAAGTGTGTGTATGCTGTGAGGATGCACATTTATATGAAAGACAGAGATAGACATCAGATATTTTCCTCAATCACTTCCCAGCTTATTTTGTAAACAGACTTTCACTGACCTGGAGCTCACAGATTCAGTGAGGCTGGCTATCCAGAAGGTCTGTGGAATCCTTTTGTCTCTGCATACATAACTCACACCCCTGGAATTACAAACACTGTCTTGCCTAGTTTTTCACATAAATCCTACGGATCAAACTCAGACCCTCATATGTGCATGGCAAATACTTTCCTGAAGGGCCCATCTCCCTAACTTTCTAATTCAGTCTTGAAAGCAACTACCAATTGATATACAAACAAAGTGGTTTTAAATATGAAGCTCTCTGGAAACTAGGAAACCACCAAGTTCCTCCTTTCTTTGGAGCTCAGATCACTATGCTTTGCTCAAACCCCCTACCTTGAGGCTCCCACACACATGTCCCTCCGTCCCCTGATCAACCTCAGTGTGCCCAGGTTCTTCTGCCTGAACCTGGAGGAACGAGTTACCAACCATGTCTTCATGTCCCTTCTTGCCCCCTGTGTTTCACGTATCTATTTGGGGAACATTGAACATCTAAGGGAAGTCTCACAGATGTTCAGCCTGAGCCAAGCTGATCATTGCATAATTGATAATAGACCTTGTGTATGCACATTCTATTTAGATTATTGTATGGGACAGGTGACAGGTGTTCAAAGAACACAACCCAAGCTGCCTATTGCCGAGAACATCCTGAGACCAGCTGGGACCAGATGCCCAGAGGAAATCCCCATCGTAATTTAATAGTTCACAGGGCTTTAGGTTTGCGAGGATTACAATGAAGAATTAATGATAGTGACCACCCACTGCAGAAGGGCCTTTGTGCTTTTCCCTTGATATTTCTACTTATTGTTTTGTTCCCAAGGAAATCACTACAGGGTGACCAAGAGGAAATTTCTTCCTTCTTTTGCAAAAGGTATGTGTTGACACATAGCATGCAATTAACAGAAATTATCCAATGAGAGGAGGCCTACTCTGAGAAACTACTTCAGATTTACTAGCTATGGGGCAAATAGGTTTTGTCAACTTCTCTTTCCAACAAATCTGTATGAGAGAAAAGAGTGTTGATGTTCAAAACATGAAATGAAGCTGATAAAATATCACTTTTAAAGGTGGGTTTCAGAGTAGAAGATGGAAATGGTGGTGGATTGTCAGGGTAGGGATGCTGGATGGCTTCTGGTGGTGACAATGGATGCAGGATGCCACTCTCTGCTGTTGCAAATATTTGATACTTTCAAAACTCACCTGACTATGTTAATGAAAAGCTATCATGTTTGTTGTCTTTTGGAAATTAGATTCTTAAAAATGATTTTGTTTTACAGGGGGAAGAGAGGAGGCCTGCCCATGAATAAAATGGCTCATAAGAGTACATTCCAGAAACAGCTATTATAAAAATATCTAGCAGATGTGAAGGTTTTTCATCTACATCATGATTTGACCTGTGATACCTCAGCCCTTGTTTTGTAGTCTTAGTTTCATGGCGCTGCCTTCTAGGCTGTGCCTACCTAGCAGATGTCCTTCTAAAAGAACTGGCTTGGTTTGAGCAGCTGTTGAAAGCATCAGGTTTGAGTCACTAGAGCTCACTTCATGGTAGATGTGTAGTGGGCATTGCTGGTGGTGGTCTCCGAGGCAGTTGTATCCAGGGCTGTCCAGTTGTATGCATTGCTGGAATGTCTGTTCATTCTGGAAAGAACAGAACACTAGAGGTCAGTATTGACATTGAGAAGGAGTAGAGAGTTACAAATACACACTATGCTGACTTCTAAATGGTCTTTTTAACAGCGAGACAATTCATAGTTGAACAATTGCCGTACCTCTTAGACAACTCCATATCAATGCAACTCGTCAGTATCTTGTGTCTAATACATAGCATGCATGCAAAGGTGTGCAGTTGGCTGTGAACTCGTATCTTTAGAATCAAACTGTTGCCACACTAGAAATATATGGCCTATTTTGTCCTATCATTCATGTTAGTCTTCTTGCCACTGCAACAAACATTTGATATAAGCAACTTTAAACATGGTAGATTTACTTTGCCAGGATTTTAGAGATTGTAGTCCACAGCCCCTTTCTCTGCCAATTGCAGTCCTATGCTAAGACACAGGCACCATGGCAGTAGAGTACATGCTAGGGATCACTCACCTCAGGTCAGCAAGAAATAGAAAGCAAAGAAGGGACCAGGCCCTGTTCTAGCCTCAAAGACATGCCTCCAGCGACCTACTTCCTCTGGCTCTGTCACACCTCTTAAAGTTTCCAGAACCTCCCAAAATAGCAATACCATCTGGGGAGCAAGTGTTTGACACATGAGCCTTTGGGGCGCTTCATAGTCAAGCTGTAACATCATTTTTTCCTAAACAGTACAATATGACAGCTATTTATATATCATTTACATTGCATTAAGTATTCTGTGTAGCCTACAGATGCCTGAAACTGTGGGAAAATGTGGGTAGGTTGCTCGCAAGTAAATTTTGGTATTGTGCATCTGCAGAGTTTGGTATCTGTGAGGAGTCCTGAAATAACGCCCCACACAAACTCAAGGACAACTATATGTGATTTTTGTTTTCATCAATTTGTATTTTCAGGCTTGAGTATGATTCATTCTTTTATAATCTTAAGCCTAAATTAAAATTCAGTTGAAATGCAAAATTAGATAAACTAACCAAACTCTTTGCAAAGAAACACTATCTCACTCAGACTAGTTCACACTTTGGCGGTCCAGCTACCATTAACATTTCATTTTTGTGGTATATATCAGTTTTTCTTGTTTGAGAATTTCATACAAGTATATAATGTGTTTTTAGCAACCCCATCCTCACATTCCCTCCCCTCCAATTCCCCCCAGTCCCCCAACATTATTCCATCCTGATTTCATGTACTTTTTTGTTTTTAATCCTCAAAGATTTTTTTAGTCCTGCCACTATGTACAAGGCTGTAGAGCCATCTACTGGAACATGGACAGCATCTTGGGACCCACATCCCTCAAAATAACTGTCTTTCTCCTCCAAAAGTCTTCAGCTACCAATGGACTTTGTGACTTCTTCCCAATCCACACTTAGAATTTTGTCTGGCTTGATCTTCCATAGATCTTGTACACATAGTCACAGCCACTATTCATGTGTGCAGTGATTCTGTCGTGTCCAAAAACCATTGTTTCTCTGTACTCATCAACTACCTGCAGCTCTCACATCCTCTCTGCTCCCCCTTCTGCAGTGGTCCTAAAGCCCTGGGAGGAAGAGGTACTGTGTAGTTATTTATGACTAAACACTCTGTAGTCTCTTATTCTCTATGCATGGACCAGTTGGGGGTCTCTGTATCAATTGCCACCTAGTGTAGGAATGAGCTTCTTTGATGAGGCTTGAGAGATGCACCAATCCATGGACTTAGGAGATAGTTCAGTGCTATATCCATTACTAGAATAATAGTATTTGGTTCTCTACTAGGACCCATGACCTAGCCAGCTGATAGGTTCTTGATTCCATTAATTCTGCTAGACATGAGTAATGTTTAATTAGAAATGAGTGTTTACCTCCATGGCATTCATGCCAATATCACACCAGTAAGCAGGTGTTGCCAGGCCAGTTGTTTTTAGATCTCCTAAGGGTCACAGCTAGGTGATGCTGATGATTAGTTTTCTCCCACAATAGTATACATAGAACCTTCTAGCACTGTGAAATGCAGTCAGTAGACTGGAAATAGCAGTGATGCACTGAAGCCATGTCAGTTTGCTGGTTTTGCTGTTGTCCTATAGGCTCATAAATGTTAATGCCAGGGAGAATGGGTAAAAAGTAATAAAAATTAGGTTTTTTATTATTTTGAATTAAAATTGTAGTTTACTGTGAATTTTAAAAAAAATTTTAAACATTAAAACATAATTAAATTATTTTCTCTTCCCTCCGTCTGATCTTTTCCTTGTACACCACATCCCCACTTTGCTCTCTGATTTATGGGCTCTGACCTTTTTTCTTTAACTATTGCTTTATATATATATATGTGTGTGTGTGTGTGTGTGTGTGTGTGTGTGTGTGTGTGTGTGTATTCCTAAATATATAAATATAATCTGCTCAGTCCATATGATAATGTTCCCTGCATGTCTGTGATTTCCGGGCCGCCCATTGGTTTTAGCTATAAACTGTGTTCTTCCTAGGGAAAGCCTATTTCCCATGCTCTCAGCATTACTTAGCTGCCTGTAGATCTTTGTCTAGGGTTGGGGCCCAGGGAGAGTTCCCTTTTCCATGTTAATACAACTTTTGGTGTCGTCTTTGTCCAGGTCTTGTTAAGGCAGCCATGTTGGGGAGACTTTGTGGATATATCATCCCAGGCATTTCCAAGAAACACCATCTCTCCACTGGCCTCCTGATTCTCTGGATCTTACACTCTTGCTGCCTTATTTTGCATTGCATGACTGACCCTCCTGGTTTGACTTTGGGTGCATCTCTTCTCTAATATTCCAGACTGGTTTTATTAATTATAGAACATATCACCACAGTTCCCTTAGCCACAGGTGTGAGAGTTGTGCTGTTGATAAATCACTTGGGGCTGGGCATCACAGGACCACTTGCTCTCTCCATTTTGACTGGAAATGTTTTGCATAAATTTAAAAATGGGCATTTCTTGAGGTTGCAGTGGAGTAATTCTTTGAGGGCAGTACAAACCAGCATATGATGGTGGTGGCATCCAAAGTTACTCTGTTTAAAAGCTTTTCTATTCTTTAAATGTGATCATAGAATGGTTTCACAGGCCACAGGAGTAGAAGGAGTCCTTACTATACTAAGTCACAAAGGAAGTGAGACATGTTTCACTATAAATAAAGTTTTTAATTTTGTCTATAAGCTACTGGGAAAATCACAGGTTTACATCCAGAAAAGGAGCACAGTTGAGATTAGACTTTAAGCAGGCTCTTTGCTGTCATCACATTTTTTTAAATATCTACATATAAAAGGAATATCATTTCTACATAAATAATCTTCACTACAAATGTTAAGTATGCAGGAACCCTTGACTCTCTACCATGGAAGCTTAAACTTGACTCTTTCCCTTCCTTCCTTCATCTTGTTATTTTTTCTGTCTTTCTATCCTGCCTCAGTTTCCCACGCTAAGACTCTGATCTCTCAATCACAAGGATTGATAATAGCCAAAGACCTGAATTCTGAGACATCTTTACATCTGAACAAGGACATAGACATGGCTTTTCCAGAGATCAGAGGGAGATGTAAGAGGGTCCACACTTGCAGAAGGAGCCTTGACTTAAGAAGTTAAGCTGTCTTCTTATCCAGCTAGAAGGGAACTTTTGGGTCTTCTGCTGGCTCACAGATCTAAGAGATCTTGTCTTCACGGTGGCTCTGAGGCTCTGAGTACAATAGTGCTTCAGAGATATTCCCCATATGGGTCACCAAAAAAAAAAAAAAAAGTCAGGAGTAGCAGAAGCAGGAACAGGAAACAGCTGCACACAGCTGCCTGCAGCAATGACCTCCACCAGGTGAACCTAGGCTTCATGACTCCATCTTGAAAAGAATTTCAGGATTGGCCAGTTTAAACTACAAAGCAACAGGCTGGTATTAATTAAGAAAAGGCTGTCTTGAAAAACTACAAAAAAGAAAAAGAAAAGGCTTCAGGGTAGACTTCAGCACATGCATGAAGACACAGAGGGATGCTTAGAAAGAAGAAAATACACACTCAGGTGTAAACATGGGATTATTCAAAGAGTCCCCTCTCTCTCTCTCTCTCTCTCTCTCTCTCTCTCCTCTCCAGCTAAATTCAACTCCTAAATAATGGCAATTTAACACAGTTTTACAAAGTTTAAAAATTCACACAAGACAGCTAGTAATTTAACATAAACTTAAATCTGATTTCAGGCTGTTAGCCAGCTTTTCTTCTCCTTCTTTCTCCTTCCTCTTCTTCTCTCCCCTGGATGGAAGTGTCTGCAACGTGGTTGTTTCCATGTCCTGATTATGAATTAAATCTTTGTTAAAATAAGCTTAGATAACTGTTTATGAGGAAAAGGGGTTTGTAAATTTCCAAAAGATTCAAATGTAAAGACTTATACTACACACACACACACACATATAAGGCTGAAGAAGTGCGTGGCAGCAGTGGGGTTGCACAACTCTTTCCCACTCCAGGCTTTCAGAATATTATGTCCAGCTGTGTGGATGAGGACAGGGCATGAAGTCCCTCATCACTGTGGCCATTTACTTCATATGGGGAGTGTGGCCGTTGGAACATTTTCATTCACCTTCAAGTACAAACTTGCCTTTGGTTCTGTGCCGCCTTTCTCATGGTGATACAAATATGTAAACAGCCTAATATCCTGGCATTCACAGATCAGGCAAACTCAACTTCCCAACCTGATTCAGGCCACATCATTTTCCTAGCACCTAAAAACCAAACAAAAGCACATATGTGTCCTACCCAACCCTGCAGACCTCGGAACTCCAGATGATGACTGGATCATAGGTTAATTTCCAGAAAGCAGGTAGCCTGTGACGACATTATACCTGAGTATGGAGACTGGCCATGTCAGTCAGAGGCAGGCAAGCTCTGCTATGAAGACAGGGTCTACAGTTTCAAATGATGTGTCAGTCACCTGTGGGATAGCGTAGACTTACATTCACCTGAAGATCACACACAGTAGGGACAAGGCATCATGTGTGTTGTCAACAGTAACATACTCAGGTCGCTTTTCTGGGTTTCTGCCATCCTACAGCTAGACATGATGTCTCCACAGGAGGAAACTGCATGAAGAGAACCTAGAATTTTTAGTATGTTATATTCTCCATAACTTCTGAGCCCTTACTACCTCAAAATAAAACATGACAATGTTTCTCTGTTACTCGTTATTTGTATGACAGGTTTCATACAAATCAACTGGAACTTTCTCTCTGTGTCTTGGTCTCTCTTGTTGCTCTGAGGTAATTAATAATCTATGGGCCCCCAGCACTGGCCCAGAAGCGATACAGCTACTTCTCAGCCCTGGAGAGGGGTTATAAAGGAGGTTATCACACTGTGGTGAGCAGAAGGGGACCAAAGAACAGAGCTGGCCTGCTCTCTCTTACACTGGAAACATGGCAATGTTCACTGATTAGCATGAAGAACCACCCCACCAAAGGAAGCAGAGAGTGGCCAGTGGTGCACTGAATATGAATTCTGGGCCTATGAAGAAGAGATTCAGAAAGAACTTCCTCACCTTTATGGAAAATAAGTGTATTTTCTCCCAAGTGGAGCCCAGCTTCTGTTATTCATTGCTCATTACATGTCTCAGCTCTTGCTTAGCTACAGTTTCCTTCTTACTTTTTTAAAAAAGAATTATTTGTTATTATTTATATGCTTAAATGTTTACCTGTATGTGTACTTATGTACCATATGTGTACCTGGTATCCATGGAGGCAGGAAGAGGACTCAGATCCCAGACTCAAATGGTAGTGAGCCTCCATGTAGGTGCCATGGGACTCTGCAAGTGCAGTCAGTGCTCTTTACTGCTGAGATATATTTCCAGCCCCAGGGCAATTTCTTACCGTATGGAAAATTATCCTGGAGTCTGGTGAGTTGCTCAGGTCAGGAAGTTCTGTCACACATTTGCAGTTTCGAGTGCCATCATGCCATTGCTGTGCTGCCCTGGTGAAATTGCTGTCTCCTCATCACTTCCTCTTCCAAGACCTGTTAAGATTCCTTCTAGCAAGGCTTTCTCACTACTCAGGATTGAACCCAGGCCCTCAAGCACAGAAAAGTGCCCTACTAGTGAGCTATATTCCTAGCTAGTAAGTCTGCCTATTGAGGCAAAAGTAGCAGGTACAAATGCTGGAAGTTAATGGAAATGTATTTTTTAGTAATTCTACTGACCCTTGATTCTTCTGCTTTTACCCACTGGGCTCTGTTTTTGTGGAGCCTGGTGAGTCTTATCATGTTAACTATTTTAAGAGAGATCAAACAATATTGTTAGGAAGTCAGGCTTAGATTCCTGGTGTAAATCCACTCCTGTCCTGTAATAGCTAAGCCAGTTGGGAACAAATCCCCCACCCTCTCTGTACCTCAATGTCTTCCAAAGGACTCACTGTTCTGAAGTTCTTGTGTGTGTGTGTGTGTGTGTGTGTGTGTGTGTGCATGTGTGTGTGTCAATCCAAGTACCAAGACAATGAAAAAGACATAGTGTAATTGATAAACATACAAACGTATATACTTCCCCTGCCCTGTGCTATAATAAAGTTCATGCCAATTAAGAGCCTCAGTTATCAGTTATAAGAGAAACAGTGGTGTATGGCTGGGCAGGAAACTGCTGCTTTTAGAACTGTTTTATATATTTGTTTGTTTGTTTTCAGGGGATTATAGATTTAGAAAACTTCAGGTTTACACTAGGCTCTGAATGATTTCTTTTTTTGAAAATGGGTGTGAGAACAAGGCAGTGAAAGTCATTTCTACTTAATGGTGAAGAAACTTCCTTCCCATCTTCCGTGTCTTTGAAGAGCAGTGGCTCTTGGTGGCAGGGAAAGCCCTAGCTACTCACCTTCTCTTTACACCTGACAGAGTGGGCCCTTTAATCGGCCTCTACCCATTCACCATGTCCCTGTATTCTTGCATTTCATCAAAGGGCAAGACGAAAACCTATCTAGTTAGTCAGAGGGGCTGATCTAATCAACCTTATTAACTGTGCTTACAGGGAAAATGTCTATAACATTATATACATAGAACCCAATGCATGGGCAGCCAGGTGTGGGTCACCTGTAATCCCAGCACTCTGGAGTTAGGAATGCCATTGGAAGTTTGAGGCCAGCCAAGTCTCCAGAGCAAGTTCTAGGACATCTAGGGCTTTACAAACTAGGCCATCACTCCAACTCCAAGAATATATATTTTTGAAATACAGGGTAATGAGAGGATGGTTGTTATTTTTGCTTTTGCTTTTATTTTATTGAGAAGGTGTGGGCCTTGTAGTCACAGACTTACTTCAGTTCCTTTTTAAGGAATTCCCCACAAAGGTGATTTCCTAATCTCCCTTCCCTAAAATATGATCTTGCTTCTCTCATCAATCAAAGCTTTCTCTCTGACAAGCTCCCTGGTGTATGTGGTTGCCTAGGGCAACATCTGCCAGGGCTTTGTGTTTGCACTTGTGGAATGCTGGGCTGTGAGATTCTGCACATTAGTGGTCTTTTGGCATCACAGTGTCAAGTAACACCCTTGTGTGGGTTTTCTGGCTCTGAGGTCCAGGAGCTCAAACTTATCCACCCACAGCTCATTAGGTGGCTGAGTTTAACCTCATAACTTGTTTACCACTATCTCTGGTGCTTAGAAGGATAACGTAGCCCATAGTTGGCACATCATGGGCACTTGATAAATACTGTAGGAATAAGCAACAAATGCATTTAAAGATGCTCTACTCAGTGTGATCTGTCAAAATCATACCCATTCCTCCCATCCTCTTTTTCTAGAAGCAGAAGTCCTCTTAAAATCCCTCCCCACCTTCCACAACTCACTCATATTCTTACAGGGTGGACCCAATGCTTTCCAGATCTTCTCTAAATGCTCGCAGACTACTGAGTGGGGAGCCACCCATTTTGTCTGTCTATAGAAAATACTGGAAGCTAGGTCTTTTATAAATTTAAAGACAGCTTTAGGGGCTGGAGAGATGGCTCAGCGGTTAAGAGCACTGTCTGCTCTTCCAGAGGACCCGGGTTCGATTCCCAGCACCCACATGGCAGCTAACAACTGTCTGTAGTTCCAGTTCCAGGCAAACACCAAGGCAAATAAATAAATAAATAAAGTTAAAAAAAAAGAAATATTAAAAAAAAAAAAAAAAAAGACAGCTTTAGTTCACAGAAATTTAAGAACATGTTACCAACTTCTGCTCCTTTCTGGTGAGGGCCTGAATTATATCACTCTGTAGCAGATGACATCTAAATAGGAGTGTGTGTATGAGATGGAGACTGCATTTGAGACAGGAGGCTATACCAGAGACAAGCTTGCTTTTCCGAAGATGACTTACTCCAATAGAAAATAAACAGTCTCTCAAGAACTACATTAATCCCTCTAAAGGTGATTGGATAAATATCTATCACTGCAGCAACTCACACTTTAGATTAAATGTTCCAGGAGAGGAACTGAGGATTCTGCTAATAAATGCCAAGAACTGTAGAGGTAAGATAGTCTCTGACAGTGATTCCATGCAAATCTGTTTCTTTGCAGATGAGACCAGGGATGCTAGTTCTGGAGGATCACTTAATTTGGGGCAGATTTATTTCTTTCTCAAGTATACCTGAGCTAAAAGAAAGCTCTGTTTTAGTAAGACATGCTGTAGTAAATGAAATTTAAACTGGTTCTGGCCTTTGAGGGCTATCACTATGGAGGTCAGTAACCAGGGACTCTAAAGGCATCACAAGGAAAGAACCTTGTGAGATGGGAGATGCCACAACCCACTGTCATTTACCTCCTGAATCAGCCAGCTGCTTCAGACAAAGTGGCAACTCTCCAGTCTCTGCCACCGTCTTGCTGGTTTATGGCCACGCCCCCACCTGCTCCAAAGCCTGCAGGCGTGTGTATGCTTTGAAATCCCCAACCACATGGAAGACTCTCTCTTCTTCTTCTCTGTCTCCCTGCTCTGCTGTCTTCCCTCTCTCCCCACCACCTTAATAAACCTCACATGGCTCTCTTGCAGCGTACAAGTTCTTCCCCCACACACTCACACAAAATACTAACCTTCAAGTCTAGAATTTTGTCAGCAATGCCACTTGAAACACTTTGCCAACCAGCTGGCCTAAGAGACATCGTGGAAGCCAAGCCTTTACTAAAGCTATTAGCCGTCTACCTTTAAGACCTATTGGTATGTAGGTGTGATAACAAGAGAACATCTTTTTCATTTCTTTCTGGCATGAACATGCCTGTCAATAAAAGACCCAACCAAACCCAGTGAGGTGACTTAGCACATAAAGACATCTGCTGCCTACCCCTGCCGCCTCTGCTCAATTCTTGAGACCCACACAGCAGAAAGAAAGAACCAAGTCTTGTATATTGTCCTCTGATCTCCACGTGTGTCCTAACAAACACATACACACACACACACACACACACACACACACACAGTAGGGAGATGGGAGATAGATTAAGTAAACCAACAAATAAATTTAAAATAAATAAGACTCAGCTTTGACAAGGGTCTTAATGAACCATTTCCAGGCATTCTCCAGCCCCCTTGGGAAGAGACTAGATGAGGTTCTGTTAAGCATTTCTTCACTAAATTACTCATGGGTTTCTTGTAAGCCTCTTTAGAAATCTGAGATTAGAATTGGAAGAGTAGACATCCCAGATGTGAAGGCAAGTAACCAAGGGGCTTTGTATGGGGGTGGACAGCCATCTGCTCTACTAGCCCTCCATCTGTACACATGAATCCCAATCCATCACTACCATTCTCATGCCAGCCCTCACTTTGAGAAGAGAGAATGATGTCTTCATTCATAATCCATTCAGTGAGTTCCTGATAGGGTGCTAAACACCATCAATGTTCCAATAGCATCACAGAAGTCAGCCTCACTGAGCTGAGCCTGTGATTGTTCTGTATGCTGGCACATGCTGGAATTGACTTCAGTAAGAGATGACAAGAAAATGCTCTGGAAGAGCAGGCTCCAAGCACTGGAAAGTCTAACCCCCCCTCAAAATAATACTTTAATTGTGAACTCAAGGGTGAATCAGTTACTTGCTATAGAGGAAGACCCAAAGCTGATGTGGGGAGATGGTGGTACTGCACAAGGAAGGAACAGAACCTCAAGGTCAGAAGTGGTAGAGTTCATTTGCAAATCAGAAACATGAAGGTGATGTAGATGAATAGGAAGAAAGGAGCTCAAAGAGGAAAGGCCTGGAGTAGCATCACGGCGCCAATGCAGCAGTGCATTAGGTCAATGATCATGCACATGGCTCTGCTATACAGACTTCAGTGGCCTCAGATGTGACAAAAAAATCTTGGTTAGCCAAGAGACCATTGCAGAGAAAGTGGTCACAAAGCCTGGCCCAAAGGCCTGCGAGGGACTCGTGTTAGAAGGGCAAGGACCGTCACCTTGGTTTTCGTCTTTGAAATGACTCCATGTTCCTTCAGTCAGGTGTAGAGGAGGGCAGTGGGTAGTTGGTGGAAACTTTCCTGAGACCTGGAGCCCTGTTATCAGAGGGAGATATTTGTACAGTCCACATTCTCGATAGTCGAGGTCTGAAATGTTTTAAGCTTCAGAAAGGGTAAATACTTAGGTGTGATTACAGGGCACACTAAAAGAGCTTCCATTGTTTAATGAATGGAAAATAAATACTAATTGGAACTTGCTAAAAGGTGTCATGTATTCAATAAGGAATAATGTTGGACAAGGTTCCTGGTCTTGTCCTATACACAGTAGGTATAGGTCCTCAGTCATTTTGACTTGACTTGTGTAGAATGTGTAACCCATCTAGTGCTCTTGATGCGATTGGTCATGGAAATTGTGCCTACTTGATTGGAATAACCACACACACAGACATGTGTCATTAGGCTGAGCCCTGCAGTGCTGGTTTAAACTCTCAAGATTTTCCCTCCCAAGTAAATGACTTCCTTCTGGGCCAAAAGAGCACCTATAACTATAGTCAAACAAATGGCACTCATGGTAAATCCATAGCATCTTATCAAAGCATGTTACAATTAAGGTCATAGGCCTAAGCTCATCTTTTCCTTCTACCTGTGAAGGCCTTAGTGCCTCTTAGGGGCGACTATGGATCAGCCCAAGAAAAATAGCTATTAATGAGCAGAATGAGAGCTTATAGGAGCGTGTTTTCAAATGCTATATTTGATCATTAATTTTTACCTTTAAAGAAAGCTGTTTCTATTTGACAAACATAAATGAGATGTCCTCTGCCTAGCTAAAAACTATGGTCTTTGAAACTATACCCAAGAGCCATTTAAAATACATTAGTAAACAAGACAGTAGGGAAAAAAGAAGTAAAGTGAGAATTTATAGTCTAGTTTCATAAAGACACTTACCAAATTTTTCATTCAGATGTCACGTTAGCAGCAGCCAATCTGGACACCATTTCATTTCCACTCACCCAAGACAAAAGATGTGACCAGTAAACAATATTTTCTGGGTGGGAGATATTTACATAAAAATGCTAAAGACAAAAAAAATTAAAAATGGCCATTGTGAGAATGCTTCCCCCTCAAATCCTGAAAATAGAGAAGGCAATATATAACACATGGAACACATATGTAAATGATATTCCATACCTGCTTCCTGTGTTGGGGAGACACTATTACTTGTCCCCAGATTGTGGCCCAGGGCCCAGCTATTAGCAATTCTAGTGGTCACTAGAGAATGCATTGACCTGGTAAGCACAACTCCAGTGGACAGTATCAGGTGATGCCTGTCATCTGGATGTTATATAGCGTGTTCTAACACTGGTCATTCATAGCCAGGCTTCTACCATTCCAGTGTTTCTCCATTACCTGGGTTGGGAGCTGGACATGTAATAATACTCCATCGTGTGAGACAAATCTCATCCCAACGAGGCTCACTCCTGGGGGTTGGAAGCTTTCTAAACAAACTGATTTCTTACATTTTCTTTGTCCAGTGTTGGCGTGAACTGCATGCTTCAGCTGGCTTCTGGTCTTCTTTTCTCTCATTTTAAGCTTACAAGTAATTTTTCTTCTTAATGCTGACCAAGGTGACCTTCCAAGATCATTATTGCTAGAAAAAGAACATTCATCACTTTTACCTTTCTCGGGCCACTCAGTATAAGCAGTCTCAAAATCCTAAATGAACACTATTTCTCTGTCACTGATCACATAAGGATGGTGTTTATTTCTGCAAAAAATAATTTTGAGACCTCTCTCTCTCTCTCTCTCTCTCTCTCTCTCTCTCTCTCTCTCTCTCTCTCTGTGTGTGTGTGTGTGTGTGTGTGTGTGTGTGTGTGTGTAGGCCGGATCTTCCTCTGTCACTCTCCTCTTTATTTACGGACACAGGGTCTTCTTCACTAACTTTAGAGTTTACTGAATGGCAACAAAACAGTGTCTTGTCCTCACTGGAATGGACATGGCTGGAATGGCAGATGTAAGCTGCCACATCAGGCTTTTCACAATGGTGCTACAGATAGACCTCCAGTTTTCCTGCTTGCATGGCAGGTACTGACCCCACCTGAACCATCTCTCTAGCCCCTTGGTTTGATTCCTAAAGATGAATGGGTAAACAGAGTAAAAGGTTGTGTCGGGGGGGATCATGTAGAGTTAATAGTTAGACTTCATATTCAAAGCTGCACAGATGAATTAGAACAGCATACATGGGAGACATACACCAGGTTGATGCACAGTTTAACTGGCACATGACTGCCCATATGTGTCCTAACTGAAAAAAAAAAAAAAACTGTGCATCAAGTTTAAATGTGAAATTTTTCTTTCAGCTTTAAAATTTTGGTTGTGAAACTGGAGTCTTAGGTTCTCATTGCTAAGTCAACCAAGTCACTTTTATGCAAAATTTCATACTGAAAAGCACATCACATTTACTAAATGGGCCAAAGAGGAATAGAAAAGTAATCATATCGATTTGTGATGTGCTTTTCTTGTTTTGAAAATGAAAATAATTTTAGGATCAGTATCAACTAGAGTTTGCTACTTTTCGATCTGATTATTGCAAATGCTTTGATACAATTTATTTTTTTTAAAAAAAAACCTTTTATTTATTTATTTGCCTCGGTGTTTTGCCTGGAACTGGAACTACAGACAGTTGTTAGCTGCCATGTGAGTGCTGGGAATCGAACCCGGGTCTTCTGGAAGAGCAGACACTGCTCTTAACCACTGAGCCATCTCTCCAGCCCCGATACAAGTTATTTTAATCAAATAACTAAGAAACAGGCAATTTGGGAGTCTAAAAAGAAAATTAATTAAAGAAAAAAGATCTTGATTTGCATATTAAAGCCTTCCTTCTCACAAATCTGAGAAGGGAGAGCAAGTGTCAGCAGACAGTAGTGGCCAGGCATCTCAGCACTCAGGTGGCTGAGGCAGGAGAGTCATGAGTTGTAGGCCAGCTTGGGTTTCATAGGCAGACCTTATCTCAAAAATAAATAAATACAGACCCATTTATATCTCAAAACTCTTTTAAATAAATGATCTTTTTAAAAAACAGTAATTCTCTTGATTCTCTCAGCATCTTAAAAAATGGGGAGTTGCAGAGAAGAAAAATGACCAAATGTGTTGGGAGGGGAAAAAGACCTTGAATAAGGATATACAGGGATGGAAAAAAAAATTCAGAGGGAAAGATGAACACAAAGAAAATATATGTGTAGCAATCTTATTTGTATTTCCACCCTTGATAAGCCATGCTTATGATTCTTATCATCTGTATAGTTATTGTTAACTCTTCCACATTTTAAATTCTTTTTACCGTGTTTTTTTTTTTTTGATAAATACAAAATAAAGAAAAAAAATGGTCTTGGAGGTTGTTTAAAAATATTTTTTTGATGTGTATGAGTGTTTTGCCTACATGCATAACTGTGTACCACATATATGCCTGGTACCCAAGGAGGACAGAAGAGGGCATTAGATTCCTTAGGAATAAAGTTTATAGATATGATGAACTGCCATGTGAGTGTTAGGGTCCTCTGGAAGAGCAACCAGTGTTCTTAACCACTGAGTCCTAGCCCCACTGTTATTATTTTTGAAAATGAAAAACTTGTGTGTTAAAGGTCCATCCAGGTAACTGGCAGATATGCCACTCTGGTTCAGACCTTTGGACTTGGCGATTCACTGTTTTGTCGGCATTTCTGTTTCTACTTTCTAAGAAGCAGAAAACAGACCTACTACTATGAGGACACTTGAGAACTAAAGTTGTGGGCAGAAAAAACCCTTCAAAATCAGGCTCCTGCTCATTGCCAGAGAGTTCATAAAACATACTTTTTCTGTGCTTCCTGTCAGTGGCAAGACATAAAACTTGAAAATGTCTTGAAGAGCTAAGGTAAAATGTTGATGCTTAGGAGCCTTCTAAATCCCCTATTGTCTCTAGAGAGAAGGACAATAAAGCCTTTGTTCCCCAAGGGCACTTTCTATCCATGCTGGGTCCCGGACAGGCCTTCAGTCCTCAGAAGGGCTGTTGTCTTTTTCCTGCCACAACATCAGCGTGACATATCTCACACTTCAGAAGGCAGCCTACTCACTCCTCATTCATAGATTCCTCTGGAAATTACTGTCTGCTCACCACCACCCCCTCAAGAAAAAAATCCTGGCTTTGTCCAGAGAGTTATTGGAAACAGAACTTGTGAAAAACCCTTAGTGTGTGATGTGGACCCCGACAATAATGTTTTGTAAGAGTTCTGACTGATGTGTGCTGACGGGAATGAATCACTTCATGTAACAGAATTACTCTTTGTTATGTAAACTTTGCAAAGTCCTCCTGATGTGACCTCTTGCAATTGGGGGAATTCCCAGCTCAGAACTGTCATCTTTCTGTGGACAGTAGTATTTGTGGTAACTTTTGGTGCCAAATTCCCCATGGACCTCAAAGTTCTATCAGCCTTGGTTTAGATGCCAAGCTATGTGTAGAACTAAGACTATAAAATAGGTACTCGTGCCAGGCTCATTCCTCAAAAAGCATGGAATAGAAGGGGCATGTGTTTCTGTTAGCATACACCATCTTAAATATCTAGCCTCTATCAAAATGGCTATGTGTCTAAACGTACAACGCTCCTAATCCACTCCTAAACACTTTAGATTCCTGTCTCTTACAAGTTTGCATATCCAGTCCCTTAGGGAAAACACAGTTAGATAAGGACTGTGCTTTTAGAAAGATGTTTAAGAAACAAAAAAGGTAAATTGTCATCAACAAAAGAAGGAATTTATTCTCCATGTGGTTTCTGAGCATCTTTGATAGGACTTGGCTTAACTGTTCCAGTCTGAGCCAATATACTTAGAGTCAGAAAGAATACTCACTATTGAGACTATAAAGACCACCTGACTATCAAAACAGCAGGCTCTTCTTGCCCATGAGAATCTAAGATTAATTGCCTGTCAAAAGATTGTCTCCTAAATTGTTCATCTCTGGGGCTTGACCAGGGAGTGGTCAGATTTGGTGTCTCCCATAAATGTGCTCCACATAAGTCAATCATCAGATTTTACTCACAGATCCTTCAAGAATGGCAAAGGAGGGGGCTGGAGAGATGGCTCAGCGGTTAAGAGCACCGTCTGCTCTTCCAGAGGACCCGGGTTTGATTCCCAGCACCCACATGGCAGCTAACAACTGTCTGTAGTTCCAGTTCCAGGTAAACACCAAGGCAAATAAATAAATAAAGTGTTTTTTTTTAAAAAAAAAAAAAAAGAATGGCAAAGGACTAAGCAATATATCAGTACAGTGTATGGAGGATGAAAGCAGGTATCATGGTAAAAGAGAGAGAGGAGAGGAAGGAAGGAAGGAAGGAAGGAAGGAAGAGGAATATTGAGTCGCAGCTCTGCATTTGGCATGGGGGCAGATAGATGGATGAACAGATGGATAGATAGATAGAAAGAAAGAAATATATATCACATATGCTATGTAATCCTTACCTCTGTATACAGTTCTCTCTCTCTCTCTCTCTCTCTCTCTCTCTCTCTCTCTCTCTCTCTCTCTCTCTTTCTGTTGTTGTTGTTATTGTTGGCCAAGCTATCAAAGACTCAGGACTTGTTTCCTCTGCTTGTGAATGGCATGTGGTTGAAATTTCTCAGACTGTTGCAGACCAGCTCAGCACATAGAGCACTGTGGGCACCCATGCTGACAGCATTGTAATCGCCATCATTACCATCACAGATGTTATTCCTTCTATGATTAAAGTAATGATCATTGTCACAAGTTTTCTAGCAAAACTAGAAAATGGTGCCAGGAACTAGATTATTATACTTTATTGTTTTTATTTAAATTTGGTTTCAAAGTTAGCACACAAAGTGACAACTTTCACTAGGGCATTTCCACACATTATGTCACTACAACATCTCCTTGGGGCCCTGGGGACATTTCTTCAGCCTTTTTTGCTGTTCATTATGTTTTTAAGTCCTATGTTTCTTTTTACATTTATTTAAAATTCTTTTGACCCTTTATTTGTTTGTGTGTGTAGCACAGTGGCCAGAGGAGAATGTCAGGTATCTCGCTCTATCATGCTTCACTTAGGCAGGGTCTATCACTGAACCTGGAGCCTAAACTGAAGGCCAGGGAGCCCCATTTTTTTCTCCATGTCCTCCACCACACAGTACCATGGTTGCAGGCACAAGAGTAGCATGTTGAGCTTTTTTTATGTTTCCAATAGGAATTTGAACTCAGGTCCTCATTTTCACAGCAGGTGCTCTTATCTGCTGAGCCATCTCCCCGGGCCTGCCTCAGGTTTGAAATGTGTAGACCTATAAACCCACAGTGGAATACTCATTATCATCACCAGAAACAGTTGTAGGAGCTAGAGGGAATTTAAGAAAACAAAGCATTTAGCTCCTGATACTCCACTCTCTCAGAGTGATAGAAAAAGCCTCCCCTACTTTCATGCAGCTTTATCTGCCATTCCAGTAGAACAAGATTAAAGTTCTGGCCTGCACATTTAACACAACTGATAATCCTGTGAGTGAAAGAAAAAAAAAAAAAAAACAGTGGATGTGGGATGTGTGGCCAACATGTGACAGCCTGTAACCCTACCTGGGACTTCAATGTCCCCCAGGCTTATCAACTGCTGATAGGAAATACAACACACCTTTCACTAGCTGTGAAAGTGTACTGTGGCTCTTTGAAATAAAGGGCACACAGCAAGCATGATCATTTGGAAACTTGTCTGGGGTATCTAGCAGCTCATCAGTGTTCACTGATCAACAGGTAATCTAAACAGGTGAATTACTTGCAGACAGGGAATAATAGGGGCTCCCTAGCCCGTCAAGGAGGGAAGAGATTTGCCTGCCTCAGAGTGGACACTGGGTCCGCTTCCCGTTAATGAACAAGGAAGCTTTTGTATTGTTTGTCAAAGTGTTGGACATGTGGTGCTGGGCTCTGTCAGGGCCTGCAGTAGCTCCCCCAGAGCAGGCTTCCTACATAACTCCTTCAGCACTTTCCGAAGAAACTTCTTGCCAATGGCACTGTATAGTTTTCTGACTCCATCAACCGCAGCTCTGTGCAAACAGACTGATTTGAAACCCGTGTTTGAAGAGTATGTCAAAATTGAATTTATTTATTTTTATTCATTTTTTCATAAGACTTAGTAGTGTAAATGAGGGAACTACACAGTAATCAACAGGTCTCCCTGCCCATGAAGTCATCTCAATATCACTTTAGGAATTTGTTCTCTGCTTTCACACATCCACAAGGAAGAGCCCAGCTTAGATCAGACACTTTGGGGAATTTTTCCCACACTCTACATTCTCTGTCCTAAGACCAATTCCGTGGAGTGAAAACGTCCACACCACTTCCAGAAGTCTCCAGAATTCTCTGGGGTCCCTTCTCAGCTCTAACTGTATGGGATGTCTTACTCTGCTCTTCACACAGGGTGGATTAGTTTGCCACTCTTAAGTCCAATCAACAAACACAGCATAGGCATATGTGTGGTGATATATTCAATAAAAAAAAAAATAGCCTGAAATATCAGAGGACAAAGCCAAGCGATGAAGGGCTATTTTTATTGAATATACCACCACACATCTATAATTGTTTTAGATGTCCAGTGAGTGTTTATTGAATAAGTCCACAGCCACCTTCAAGTAAATACTAATTTTTCAGTACATTCTGAAATAGTTTATCAGCACTCCCACCGGCCCCATCATGAGGGGTACACTCAGGACCTAGTGTGTGCCAGACACACTGCCATGGAAAGACATGCCCGATCTCAGCCTGTATTTTTACAGCAGTGCCCTTTGCCTACATTTATGAATTAAAGAACAAAAATATTAAATGGAAAGTCAAACTCTCTCAGCTTCCCTTTCCCTAAGTGTAACTTCCATGAATGGATTTGAGTTTTAATTTTATTCCTTTCACAAAAATGTCAATGCTATTTTCTAGAATTTTTATTTCTCCATCCATCTCTTCCTCTTTCCTCCCCTCTGTTAACATACAACTCCACATCATATTTATGTACAGTCACACTCATTGTTTATGTTCTCAGTATTGTTTTCTCACATGCCACTCTGTTACAAAGTATTTCCAGCAAAGGCAGAGACAGACGATAAGGACAGATATTTTATACTCTGCGATCAAGTAATGAGTTTGATTAATAGAAGGAGAAAAGAAAAGACAGCTTTCCGTTCATAATACATTAGGTAACCTCTTCCAGGCTCTTCTTGCTTCCCTGGGTTTCTGGGTGAGAAATGCCCTAGCCATGAGAAGATCTTCTGTGCTCATATTCCAGGCACCCCAGCCCCATCACGGCAGTCCTGTCCATACAAGCAGGAAAAACAAACAAACAAACAAATCTCTTTCTTGAACTGTAGTATTTGTTGATCTGCTGCTTCATTGTTACTTAATATGTTCTGTGTTAGCAAGTTAAAACAAAAATCTTTCTTCCCAAAGCAAAATACCTAGATATCACCTAAACATTCTTCAGCGAGCTGTTTATCTTTGTTTTTCTTTAGCAGAGAAAGTTGCCATCGAGAGCAGCTTTTTCTAGTATTGCAGACTCTAAAACTACAACTTTATTGTTGTTTAAACAGAGATTCTTCCAATAGGTGGCACTAGTGTGTTTAGAATTAATATGTCCCCAGTGGAAGAGTTTTGCAGATCACATAGCTATAAATACCCTTTAGCAGCAAGTTTTTCTTATACTCAGAGGTTGCCTTGACTTCTCACCACCTCAAGTGAGTTTCAAGATACCCATACTAGCATTTCAGAGACTTGCTTTGTGACTACTGGATAAGCATGACTTGAGTCCAGGTCTCAAGTAAGAAAGTCAGATGTAATTGAATGCATCTGCAACTCCAGTGCAAGGGTAGTGCAAACAGGTGGCTCTCAGGCACACGGGCCTGCCAGTCTCCGGAGCACCGGCTTCAGTGGGAAGCCTTGTCTCAAGAGATAAGGTAGAGAGCAAGTTAGGAAGACGCCTGACATCAGATATCAATCAGCCTCTGGCACACACACACACACACACACACACACACTCCATCTATAAAATGAATTTAAATATACAACTTAAATGCCTTATGTCACATAAGGCTAAATAAACAAGATATATTCAACACAACAGCCTTGAGTTTTATATACAATCTTACTTTTGAACCCTTTTCTTTGAAATTTTTTACTTATATTTAATAACTACGTTTTTGCTTCCTCATGCTTAAAGGGAATCCAGTATGTCAAATTCAAAATAACTTTATAAAAATTTTATGCATTATATAAGTGGCACTAGATAATGATAGAAACTTGAAGAATTATAAAAAGCAGAAATCAGAGTGGATAAATTTTGAGATATGGATAGTTCCCAGAGCTGGCTGGCTGATTGTGAATAGCATTTTATTACACAGTTAGAGAGTGGCAAATAAATGAAATAGGGCTACCGTAAATGGATAGAGTGAAGTCAGCACTTTATAAATCTACTTAAATTGCTGGGAAATTTACAGGGGACAGAAGACTGTACTACATGGCTTCCAAGGTACTTTCCTAAACTTAAATCTGCCATTCATCCGCTGTTTATTGAGCATGTACCATTGGGAAGATGTGCCATGTAGTGCAGTTTGTGCCACTGAGCACAAGCAGCAGGAACATGACATTGTATGGTGAATCTAATAATTCGCTATTTGTTCATAAGCAAAAGGAGAAGTTATTGTGAGGTTTCCATGAGAGAGTAGATGATATTTGGATGTAGGATAGCTCTGGGGACTTTAATCACTACCAGAGAACCAACCAGGCAAGTGGAGGAAGAAGAGAGGGAGGCTCTGTGCAAAGCCACTGTGGCAGGAAAGAGCCCCATCTCATTTAGGAAAAGAGCACAGCTATAGGGGTGGTAGTGGGTCCAGACAGGACATCGGTGTCTACAATGACACCAGAGAGTGACAGGACTCTCCTAGATTATGAATAGATTTATCACACTAGTTGGTTGGTTTTGCTTTTAATTCAAAATAAGATGGGAGTCTAGTATGGCAGTACATGGTTATAATCCTAGCATGTGGAAGGTAAAAAGAAAGATATCAGAGTTCAATGTAATTTTTGGCTATATAGGAAGTTTGAGGCCAGTCTGGGCTATATTAGACCCTATTTTTAAAAAGTGGGGTGGATGGAATTCCACTAAGGAATTTAAGCTAGAAAGGCTTGATGTTAATATTGGACTTCTACGTTGAAGCTGAATTGATGACTCTAATGGGTGGATGGAGATGGATATTCTACTCAGGTTGGTCACACATGAAATGATGATGTTCTAAAGTAGCATCAGTATAAATTGATGCAGTAAGTGAGTAGAGGACAATAGAAAGAATGGCTTCCTAGTTAAAAGTATTGAATCAGGTTGTTGTTGTGTATACTAAATTTTAGGAAGTAGGCTCAACTTGATCAACAGACATGTATCAGTCCCTTAGATTTCAGGTTAGTTTGTATTTTAGGCACAGACATTCCAACAGGAAACACAACAGACAACTTCCCAAAGCATTTGTAAAGCTGTAGTATGGAAAAAATAAAGATCAGGCATCAACAAAGGCCTGCCATAGACAAATGTGGCTTATTGCCTGTTATTATAAATAAAGTTTTATTGGCACAAATCCATATCTATTCATTTACATACTGTCTGTGAGTGCTTTTCTCTGCAAATGTCAAGTTTAGTGGATGCAGTAGATACAGTGTAGTCCACAAAGATGAAAGCATGCATTGGTTGGCCCCTTTACAGAAAGTTTTTTAATCTTTTTACTCAGGAGATCTATATGTTAATCTTGAGTTTTTCTTTGATCTTCTGTGTTATCTTGAAAATGCATTAATTTATCTGACTCACTGTTCCCAGTATAAAGAAGAAATACTGTTGATGTGCCACCCACATGGACAAACAGAGAAGACACCAGTGAGGACTCTGGAGTGAGTAGCATGCCTCATGGCTGTGTGATGTCAAGATCAGAGAATGTTCTGTTCATTCTAAACTTCCCTTGACCTAGTGTTTCAGGCCTCTAGTCTACCTTTTTACCCTAATGTTCCACTTTTTAAAAGTATTTTTTGTTACAACACTAAGAACTGACTTTAGTCTGGACGCTCACTTGTGCCTGCCCCTGAGCTTCATCTTTGGGTTTGTTGAAATCTTCTTTGCTGGTCTTTTCCTAGTTGACTTTGTGTACAAACCCATTCCCTAGCTCAGGTCAACCCCTCCCTAGCTCTTCAGTAGTTGTACTTCTGTGTCCTTCTCCAAATAGAGAGGATGTGCATTGCACATTGCAGTGTCCTCCAGCACTCAGCATGGTGCTCTTTCCTTGGTGGGGGTGCTTAATAAGTAGCTCTTAACTGAAATTGTGTGAATTTCAAATTTCAGTCCTGAGACTGTCTTCTCCAATGAAGGAAGTCATTGCAGAAGTAGAAATCTCCCAACAACCTGAAGACAAATAATGATAGCTTTGGAGGCATCTCTGTGTGAAAGCACAGTTTAGACCCTCATTACCACAAAGCTTGAATCCAGACTAGAGCTGACTTTTGTGTCTTCAATTATTTGCATCTAGGCAAGTTACAGTTTTTAATTAAGTTAGCAAAATCCTAAAATGGGAAAACATCATAAAATAATATGAATTTGTGACTTCTTTTAGAACAGTGGTCCTCAGCTTTCCTAATGCTGCAACCCTTTAATACAATTCCTTATGTTGTGCTGATCCCCAACCATAAAATTATTTTGCTGCTACCTCATAACTGTAATTTTGCTGCTGTTATGAATTGTAATATAAATATCTGATATTCTGGATATCTGCTATGTGACAGCCCCAAAAGGGAAGGGTTCATGTTGAGAACTGCTGTTTGAGAAGTATACTATATATCCACGTGGTAGCCATCTATAATGGCTTAATCAAGATTACTGTTTGTCACCTTGATACAGTTCCCACCACTCCACATTACATGCCTGAAGTTGTAGCTCCAGTAGCCAGTTATCACTGTACACTCCGTGTACATGTGTGTGATTTCATGTATAGAACCAAGAGAAAAATCTAGTGTATAAAGAAGCTTGTGGGTTCTCCAGTTGGATTGTTGGGTTTCAAAGTTGGGAGGGGGGCTCTTATACAGATTTGCCTGATAGAACATAAAAATTCAACTAAATTAAAATCTAAAAGAAGCAATTTATAATTTCTTTGCTATAAATATATTCTGCATGTTCTAATTTTCTAAATCTGGTAACACTGCTTATACCTGCTGTGTGGCTTCAGGCAAATTTCCTAACTATTTTGTGTCTGTTTGCTCACTTATAAACTGGAGACAATACAGGGCTATTGTGAGGACAGAATAAACATTAGCCATGGTCTATGTTGACTTTTAAAGAAACTTAGGATGAAGCATATTTCTTGGGACAATATAAAACATGTGTTCACATTTGATGCAGCAAGAGACTTATCTTAAAGTATACAACTCAACTTGCTGAATTTGAATCATTTACGTTAGAGGTCACTCTAGAGCAGGATTTCTCAACTTTTCTAATGCTGCCACTCTTTAAGACAGTTCCTCATGTTGTGGTGACCCACCAACCATAAATTGTTATGTTGCTACTTCATAATTTTGCTACTTTTATGAATCATAATTCAAATATCTGAGATGCAGGGTATCTGATATGCAACCCAAGGGGTCACGGCCCACAGGTTGAAAAGCACTGACCTAGACAACCCAGACTTGTTTCTCCTTTACTTTATGTGAAGGATCAGGAGCCATCCCCCATATATGAGAGCTGTGGCTTTTGATGTCACCACCACAGCAGAGGAAGGCTTAAGGCACTTTCATTGCAGCTTCACTGTTGTTATGGAAATGATGCTAAAAGCTTTCACTAACAGTCCATAGACTAGAATTGGTCATGTGGACCCAATTCAACAGTAAGGAAGACTAGGAAATATATGGGAGCAATCTCAGCACATGTTATGAACTCGAAATCATATGGACACTCATTGTTCATTTGCTTTCTTTAGCCAGCAAGATGGTACCAGAGGCTTTTTGCTCACTGGGAGATAAACTTTCTCATCAGTACGAGAAACACAGAAGTACCCCCTGTCTATAGGGAAGAACGTTGTTCTTGGTTGGGTTGATTGCAGGTTTGGAGACTTACCAGTGATCTGAAGTCAGAAAAGAAAGGAAAAAGGGAAGACTAGGTATTGTGGAGAGGAGCCCAAAGGCATGTAAAGCAGTAAGGGCATTTTCATTTTGTTTGTTTTCTTTTCCAATTTCTGTAGCACATACACTAGATCTCATTTTTCATGTCAGATTTGGAGCTGCATAAACTCTGACATTCCCAGCATTTGAAGACTAATTCTCAGAAGATAGGCAAATGCCTGTACAGGTCTAATCAGTGGGTGAATCCAGGTGTTTGCCTGGAATGGAATGCCACTCAGAAATTCAAGTTGAGTCTTTGCACTCTAAAGAAGGGTACATTGATCAACACAGCTGGTTCAGGGCTCACTGGTCATAGGAGCCGAGGGCCATTGCAGCTGCCAGACTGCCAAGGTTAATGAGACTGCATTGTTCTAATCTCATCTTACACAGGGTTTTGAGCTATGCACTGGGGTGGGAGTAAGTTGGATAAGAATGGGCTGTGGTAAGCAGCCAGGCTCTGTCAGTTACATCAGTGTGTGCATGTCACTTTCTGATATCTAGACCTGGACCTGCAGTGTGGAGAAGGGTTTTAGACATGCTCTCAGAGATTACAAGTAGTGACTTGAAGATACAGCCCTACACTGGTGAACCACCTGTGTGCTGGATGAAGAATTAAGTCTTCCCATGCTTTCAAAGAGGGGGGAAGTACCACTGGCAGAGTCAGGATGAAAGTTACGTACAAATATCCTCATACTTCCCTGTGCTTTAAAATTATTATGTAACATGTCATGAGCACAAGGTCCCATGCTACGATAATCTTTAAGAGCCCCAAAAGAAAAACCCCAAACATCACAGATTTATGAAATGTATCATCATTAACATCGGGATGTTGTTAGGGCTGGCTACTGAATGCATCTCCAACCTCCCACAAGTTCAAGATGACACAACTGTGAGATGGCCTCAAGTGGGCAGCCCTTAGGCCATTGGACATGTGCCATCAACCAGGATTGTGGGCCTTTGACTCTTTTGATCTGCCATGTGATTCCTGCCACTGGCATCCAGCATCTCCACAGTCACTGCTCCCACCAAAAGCTGACTTGAAAACCTCTAACATTTTGAGGGAAAATAAACATTCTGTTTTTGTAAGTTGATTATCTGTGGTATTTGCTATAGTAATGGAAAACTGACTAATATTAAAGTATTTTCTGTATGTTTGGGAGTTAGGGAGACTTAGGCGAAGCTCCTTGGCAGCTATGATGATCTTTGTGGTCTGCCATTCACTCTGTCCATATCCCTAAAGCAGGCAGACACTTCCATAGTAATAGTAAGTCATCAGGATATAACCATTTCAACACTCTCAGGTGAAAGGTGACTGATCTTTTCTTCCCCTATTCACTGGGGTGTGACTGTCAGTCATGCTATACAGCCAAGACTATTTCAGCCATTTTCTCTAAGGTTTACACTGACGAACATTGCATGGTCACCAAACATTTCCCTTACATTTTCCCTTATACTTTCAGCTTCCCTTTTCTTTTCCATTTTAAATATAACTATTAGTGGTTTAAGGAACATTCCAGCCTGGCCTCACTTAATTTGTGATCATTTTCCAACAGTCTTTCCAGTGATTGTTTTTCAGCATTATCAACATCCTTTCTGTAAGGTCTTGTACTATTTCAACCAACTTTATTGCTAGTCACCAGAATTTCTGCTTCCAGCATTGCTTATCCTGCCATGGTTAAGGCCATCCCTGTCCTTAAGAACCCTATGTGAACCCTGTAACACATTTCAGAGTGGGGTAGCTTAGTCTGTGACACTCAGGAGAAAGCTCAGCACAGAACTTCACTGGAACAGTTAAGACTGGATCTGGAGTCAACCCCTTGACGAAAAGTCTGGCTCTGACACTCACTTACTGTGAAACTTTGGGTAAGTGAGCCACTCTTCTAAGTCTCAATTTTGTCAAGAGCAAATGCTTATGTTGAAGCTTAGAACAGAACCTGTTGCTTATAAACTATTTTCGATAGCCTGGTGCCATGTGTCTATAATCTCAGCTGGCTGGGGCAGAAGGAACATGTGTTAAGGTCCAGTCTTGGCTACGTAGAGAGACTCTGTCTCAAATAAAGAAAACACTTGATAAATAACAGCTATCATTGGTATAACAACATTGAATTTTATGCTTTTACTTGTATTTTATATTCATATAGTATATATATCTAGGCTTTGACTTATGCTCTGTTATATTATATATTATTATATATTTTTATAAATTATATTTTGTACATGATTATATAGCTATATACTTTAGTGAAATATTTAGTTGAATTTAACTGCTTCTTTGTGAGTCCAAATCAAAGGGAAGTCATGACATCATTGTTCATTGCTGCTTTTGCTTTTTGCCATGTTGTGTATCAAAATTGTGGCCCCTTATATGCTAAGCAAGCACCCTGCCATTGACCTATATGTCTCAGTTCCATTCACATATTTATGTATGCATGTGTGTGCACATGTACTTTCACAAATGTGCATAGTGCTAAGAATCAATTTTTTAAGAAGTTTTCCTACTTTTTAAAAAATCTTTATTATTAGTATGCTTACATTTAGGAGAAACAATATTTTTAACTATAAGAATTATTAAAATATTATCAAAAGATTTCATAATGTTGTATTTTCTTAACCTCTATCCAAGCAGTCTTCACTTCTGTGGTTGTGTTGTCTCCTTAATGCCATGGGATATCCATGAAGAATCTGTGCATCTCATATGCCTGAATGTGATGTACCCCAAGACCAGGGCCATTGTTGACAGAGCTGGAGATCTATAAAGCCATATTTTTAGGCAGACCCCTTTTTGCTTTTCTTAGCATAGTACATGACACTGAGATCTCCATTCTGAAGGGCCCTACTCTTCTTCAGGTGACCCACTGAATGTCTTGTGATGAGAATTTTGTTTGCAAGTTTGAAGAGATAACACCTCAATTGTGGTGTTGTCAAAGTGACAGAGATTGGTTTTATGTTTTTAGCTTTTGCAGAATCCTCTGGTCCCTCATGATGTTTCATTGTGGAGATCCTGCCAAGTGGAATCAACTCATGTGCTCAACATTGCCACTTAGAGGCTTAATAAAGGGTAGAGGATGATCTGCCTGCTGATCTGATTTCAGTGTGTGTCACATCTGTCCCTGTCAGAAGCAAACTATCTGGGGGAATCTTCTCTTGGATGATTCATCTTGAGTTCTGAAATATAAGAAGTTTCCCCAGACATCCAGTGGCTGAAGAAAGCTAAGTAGGTAAATGGCAGAGGAGAAGGGAGTATAGTCAGTTAATTGGATAAAACTCTGCTTATGCATTGCTTCTCTTGCTTAGACTATCCTAGATGTCCTCTCAACCAACTTACAAGCAAGAAACTTAGAGACCAGAGGTTTGACCAGCAGTCTGATCGTCTGGCAGAAACACTCGCAGTCAAACAGAGACACACAGACAACACCTACATTAATTTTCTGCTGATTGGTCTAGGGCCCAGGCATATAACTTGCTAGCTCTTTAGTCTTAAACTAACCCATTTTTCTTATTCTGTTCAGCCATGCAGCTCGGTACCTTTTCTCAGCAGCATTTCCTCTGTGTCTCTTGGCAGCTCTGGCAACTCTGTAGCATCCCTGTGGCATCTGTGTGGCGTGTCCACTCAGCTCTGAGATTTTCCCAGTCTGGTAGCTCCATCTACATTTTCTGTCTGCCTTCAGACAATCAGCATTTTTATTAAATTAGTAGGCAGGACAAATATTTACAACATACCATAATCCCACTAGAGACAGGCCCAATAGAGGTACTATTTTCTAGAGCCCAACACGCAAGCAAGGTGAAGAGAAGAACAGTTGAATGATTTCAGTTCCTACTCATGATGTGCAGCCCTTGACACTGAACTTCCCAAGTGCATTCACACCGGTAGGAAGAAGTATCTGCATTACTTAACATAGGATGTTATATAATGTGCAAAAATTTGAAGGAACACAAATGTTTGGTAATAATGGCGTGAATGAATTCTGGCAAATCTATACTATTTCATGCTATCAAGAAAGGTGGCCCTATATATGTTGAATGAAAAAAATCTTTAAGACACATTGAATAAAAAAAATATCAAGCAACAGAAACATGTACAGAATAATCGTACTTATGTCAACAATAATTTAAAAACCTGAGTTTTGGAGAATTCACATGAGGAAAATTATAATTCCAAATTTGAGAGGGAGTAAGCACAGGCAGGTGCTTGGAAGACCGGGAAAAGTGATGGTCAGGATTTGCTGTAGGCCTCCGCCCAGATAGGAGCTCCATTCTACATGAATCTACACTTGACACTCTTATCTAAAATTCTTGGACTGTGGAAATGGCTTAGGTGCTGTAATGCTTTCTGTGCAAGCATAAGAACATGATCGGAGCCCCAGAACCCACAGAAAATAACAGCAGCAGCAAATAAAGAAAAATGCCAGCACTCAACAGTTAAAAACACTTGCTGCTCTTCCAGAGGACGTAAGTTCAATTCCCAGCACCCATGTTAGATGGTTCTTCTAACTGCTATAACTATGGTTCCAGGGAGATCCAAGAAACACTTCTCTGGTCTACTAGGGTACCTGTATTCATAAGCAAATACTTACATACAGACTTATACACATATACATCATTTCAAATCAATATATTTTTAAATGCCAGGCTTGGGCTCAGTACTGGAGAAGCAGACACACTGATCCCTTGGGCTTGCTGGCCAGATAGTCTAACTGAATCCACAAACTCCAGGTTCAGTGAGAGACTCTGTCTCAGGAAACAAGGTAGATAATAATGACTGAGGAAGATGCAATAAGCTAACTTCTGGCCCACACATACATTAATATACACATAACCATGCATACACAATCACAGGCACACATTCACACACACACACACACACACACTAAAATTTTATGATGTAAATTATAAAGACTGGATATGCATGAGAGCTACAACTCACATGCAATGTAGATACAAAATATGTATATGCACTTCTTCAGTACTTAACTACATTTTGGGGGCTCTGCTGGAAGTTAGTGAATTAACCAGATGAATCAGAGTCTCAGGCTTCTGAGATCTTCACATGATATCTTGTATGGAAAAAATACATTTACAAGTTTTCTTTCTAGATTTTAAATCCAAACTATAAGAAAATAAAAAAGAATCGACGGGGCCAAGAGAGACAAAAGTAACTTTAGTTTAGAGATTGGAAGAAGAGGTACCATATAAAAATCTATCCAGCCACAAACAAATGAACTAGCAAGTTATTTACACTATAAGGTTTTGTTTCCTGGAAAGAAGCCTGAAGCTGGCTTTCCTCAAGCATGTTGGGCATCTCAACAGTATCACTGAAGATATAGGTTAAATAATAGTTAGCTTATGTTTCAATTTGGCCAGCCCATGGGGAAAAATAATATGTATGTATGTATGTATGTATGTATGTATGTATGTATGTATTCCATTTCCTGATATGTCTTTGAAATAATACCTGGGAGGAAAAAGTATTTGAATTGTTAGGAAACTACACAGCTAATCCCCATAGCTGGGCCTGATCCAGTCCAGTGAGAGTCTAAAGAGAGTGAAAAGCAGAGGAAAGTTGGTTGTGTCCATCTTTCTCTGTCCCGTTGCTTGAGCTGAACTGTTGGTCTCCTGTACTGACCTCTCCAAATTGTTATCTGAACATGTGACTAGACTCTATGCCATCAGCCTTTCAGCTCTGAGGCCTCCCAACACTACCCACTTTCAGGGTCTCCAAGCTTCTCATGAGCCAGTACTTTGTAACAAATGTTTCTCCATTACATAGACATAGAGATAGTAATTCCTAATATTTTATTTTCCAGAAAACTCTAAAACAAATACTTCCAATCCTTCCAGTGTTTTGTTTTGTTTAATTTTTAAATCTATGAGTTTTGCCACAAAGTCTAATATAGCAGCCACAGTGTTGGACATCTTAAACAGGATGTAGCCACAACAAAAAGGGGCTTTGATGAAGGCCAGTCTCATTGTATCTCTGGAAATTCTTTCCTTAGTTGCTGCCTCCAGAAACTCCTCCTGGATACACCAAGCAAGCTTTCCACCTCAACCTCCCAGCCCTCTCCTCATGTGTCCTTAGCTAAAATTCATACATTCTACCTCTCCCCCAATTCCTCATGAGAGGATACTGGAGTCAAGTCTGATCCTGGTTCCCTCTTCCCCCAACTCTGTCAGGGAACACTGGTGAATGCCGACAGCTCTGACAGTGGTAACGCCCAAGGGGAAGCCTTGGCAGTGCTGGGTTGCTCTTAAAGAATAATGACAAGAACGATTACTGGCTTGTCTACCCAACGTGGTGTTCCTAAAAATTATCCCTCTCCAGCTTCAAGTGAAAGCTGCCAAAAGCATACAATGTGCTCCTGTTCTCTGGGGATCCACTGCAATAGATCTCTATAGATTTTGCCAAAATGTCCTCTTTTATTTGTTCCTCTCCAGGGACATTTCTAGATTTCTTCCTTTTATTGATAGTAATTGTGTAAGCATCTTGCTGCTCCTGCTTGGCTGTGAATTACTGTTTGTTAATTCTCTGTACTCAGCTTCCTGTATTAGTCAGGACCCCAATGATCTCATTACAAAGAAATTAACATAAGGTATTGGTAATCAAGTATGAAAATGTTGGAAAGACTGATGGGGCTGGAACACTAGAACAACAGTCCTCAACTTGCTTGCTGTGACCACTTTGTGGTGGTGGGGGGTTGTCGAACGACCCATTCACAGGGGTTGCCTAAGAACATTGGGAAACATGGATATCTATATTATGATTCATAACAGTAGCAAAATTACAATTATGAAGTAGCAACTAAAATAATTTTATGGTTGAGGTACATACAACATGAACTGTATTAAAGGTTGAGAACCCCCTGCATTAGAGGAGATAAAATGCTGGGCACCCCAACAGCCAAGGGCTGAGGGAACGAAGTAGAGAGCTGCAGCTGGAGCTGACTTGGTGAACGGCTTGCCTAATGTGTTGAGGAGGCCTGCACAGCAAAAAAAGGTGTGGTGAAACATGCCTGCAGTCCTAGGATTATGGGGGTGGAGGCAGAAGGCCCTTCAGAAGTTCAAGGTTGCCCTCAGCCTTATAACAAGTTAGAGGCCAGCCTCACATATGTAAACCCTGTGTCACAACAGCAAAAATAAAACAAAATGTCTCAAAGGTTTAGAAAAGAAGAATGAAGGAGTCTCGAGGGAGGGTCCCATGATGCAGGAAGTCAGTGTTTTCAGAAGGAAGTGTCTGTGAATGCTAGCATCTCAGACAGTCCTAGAAGTAGAATAAACTCAACTGGGGCTGCAGAACCAACACATTTAGCAGTGAACATTCTAGAGATACATGGTCTCTAGAATCATATATAGAATCAAATACTGACAGAAACAGTAGGCAACTGAGACAATGACGGTCCTTCTCTGCTCCTTAACGGGGAGCATAAAGGAGGTGTGGGAATAACTAAGTCAGACTTACAGTGTCCCCACCCTGCCACCACACAACAGAGCAGAAAAGTTGGCAGCCAAGAGATAATGACAGCCAGAACACCCCTTATTATTTTCATTACTTTTTCTCAGTATGACCAAACCCCCTGGCAGAACAACTTCTAGGAATAACAGTTTATTTCATTTCACAGTTTCAGAGGGTTTAGTTGGTTGCCTGACCCCATGCCATTGTGGAGGTGAGAAAACACAGACAAGGTTTCTCAGATCGTAACAGATACAAAGCAGAGATGGAGACAGGAAAGGGCCAGGGATAACATGATTCCAAGGACCCACCCCATCAAACTATTTTTTCTGTCTCTTATTTTCAGTGGTTTCCAGAACCTCTCAAAGTAATGATACCCACAAGAAAACCAAATCCCTAATACCTGGAGGGGGGATTTCTCATATTATAACACTGTTATATTGGAATCATAAAAAGTTAAGGGGACTTAGGCTGAAGTTTATTTGATAAAGTGCTTACCTAGCATTTGATCCTCAATACTCCACAAAACCAGATGTGGTGAAACATTCATATGATCCTAGTTCTGTGGGTAGGGAATAGGAGAACCAGATATTCGAAGTCATCCTGAGCTACAGAGGAAGGGGATAGAAGTCACCCTGTATTGTCATTTTGAAGGGTAAGTAAGACAGATTGTGTGCAGCAACTTGGAGTGCTGAAAGCCCAAGCAACTTGGGAAGTGCCTGGGTATAACTATTAATCCAGCCAGTATTTGCTCTGGTCCTACCATGTGTCAGACACTACATTTAGCCCTAAGAACACACGGGTAGCTCAGATAGACAAGAGCTCTAACCTAATGAGACTCACTTTCTGGTGAGGAATGATCCATAATAAAGTCATCTTAGGAAATGCTAGGTGAAGTTAGGAGATATTAGTAATGAGTTTTCTGTCCCCCAAGAATAAGTCTCCACCAACAAAGTAAGCCAAATCAAACTGAATGGAAAAGTATAACAACAGTTTTATTTGGGCTCCAGGCAGTTTCTCCAGTCCTAGAGGACGAGGCTGAAGAGACCACCCACCCAAACTATAACAGGGAGATTCCAGCGCCTGTAGGAAAGGGTTGATGGCGTGTCTGTCACAAGCTGGGCTTGTACCCAAGCATGGTCAAAAGTGGAATGTCTCAGAAGTCAGGACTAGGGCTGCTCCAACAACAGGAAAGGAAGTTGCAGCAGTGATCAAGAAGACAGACCTGGGGGGTTGGTGCTTTTTCCTCGTTGGAGATTCTTTGAGAGGGCCAGGTTTGGAGAGAGCGACAGAAATGGGGCTTTTCAGATCAAACAGGAGTGAGCTGGAAGTTCCATGGAACAAAATGGAGGAACTTAACTGCATGGGGTGAAATTGACTGAAAGTGTTGACAGTGAATGTCTGTTAACAGACTTGTACCTGAAGGGTATAAAGACCTCTCAAAAGTCAGTTGTGGGTGGTGGAGGTCTCAACGGAAAAAAAAATAGTCAAGGGACTGTAACAAAGGAGATATGCAGTGGGTTTGTTCACCAACCCTGATGGTTAACTTGACAGGATTTTGAATCATTTAGAAGACAAGCCTTGGGGTATCTCTGAGGGAGATTCTAGATTACTAAACTGAGCTGATAAGACCCACTCTAAATGTGGTCAGCACATCCCATGGCCTGGGGGCCTGAACTGAGTAAAAAGGAGAAAGTGAGCCCAGCACCAGCATTCATCGCTCTCCAATTCCTGATTGCAGATGCAGTGTAACCAGCTGCCTCAGGCTCCTGCTTCCAGGATATAGATACAGATATATACATTTCATCATACACACACACACACACACACACACACACACACACACACACACACACATACACACACACGAATGAATGAATGAATGTTTCTTTTTAATGAAACGAGATTCTACCATACAAGTAGTAAAAATATCTTTAAAAAAAAAAACTACAGTGAAGTTGGTGAGATGGCTTCAAGGATAATGCTGCCAAGCCTGATGTCCTGAGTTCAATCCCCAGAACTCACAAGGTAGAAGGAGAGAACTGATTTCCCACAGGTACCATGGCACACATGCATGCACATGCATGTATACAGTAAATAAGTGTTTGTTTTAAAAAAACAGAAATAACAGCTAGCAATATTACTGCTGAGAACAGGGAATGCCTGGAGTTTCCTGTTATTGCCAACAAAAATGCAAAATAGCCTAGCCACATTGACTAATTATTGGGTAATTTCTTACATGGTTAAAATTAGCTACTAAGGAATGCAACAGCACAAATGAATCTTAATTACATATGTGAAGCCAGAATCAAAAGGATGGCCCTGAATGATTATGTTGTGACTATATTCTGGAAAACACAAAACTAGAGAGACATGCTTGGGTTCCCTGTAATTCCCTGTTGGTGAATGGTTGACTGCAAAGAACCCCAAGGGAAGTTTGTGTGTGAAGATGAGTAAATATTTAAGACCTCGATTGATTTGATGCTTATAAAACTCTGTGCATTTATAGAAATTCATGGAACTGTCCACTTTGAAAGATGAATTTTAACTGCATAATACAGATTGAATTATCAACTAGGACCTTTCTGAAAGGGTGACATTTGAGGTAAAATATAAAGTGACAAGATGCAGCCAGCCAAGGGCACTCAACAGCAGAATATTCCAAATAGAAAGAAAAATTACCTGTGTATGAGGTTAGAGGGCGGGAGGGAGAAGTCGGAAGAGATAGCTGTGGGCTGATGCTCTAAGAGGGACTGTCATGGCAGCAGCCCTAGACTCCATTGTATGGATCCTACTTGACTCTGTCAGGTTGTGGGATCAGGGCTGTCATCTTCCTCCAGAGGAGTTACATACCCAAGAATCTATCAGATGACCGCTGACCCAACTACCAAGGAGGCATTCATTTGAGTGACAAAATCAACAACGAATACAACCTCATTGGGAGATATGTCCCACAACGTAAATTCCTGCACCACCCCAAGGATATTATCGCTAACAATGTGCTCAAACTGCATGTTATACCCCTTAAAAATATATCTAGAAAACATGGCTGAACCCATTAAAAAACACTTTTTAGGTATAAATCCAAGTTCATAAAATAAGCATAAATGGGAAATATTTATTTATTTGAGAAAGAATGTTTTGAAGATTTATTTATTTTTTATTCTGTGTGGATGGGTTTTGCCTGTGTGCATGTCCATGTACCATCTGTGTGCATTCCAAGCAGAGGTCATAAGAGGGCATCAGATTCTCTGAAACTGAGTTGTAGATGGTTATGAGCCTCTAGGTGGATGCTGGGGACTGAAATGAAGAGCAAGCAGTGCTCTTAACCACTGAGCCATCTCTCCGTCTCTTGGCAAAATAATTTTATGTTTAAATTCAAAGTAAAGTTACTCAGGAATTTAAGGTTCATTAGGTTGGTTGCTTTTGAGACAGGATTTTATGTAACTCAAGCTGGCTTGAAACTCTGTACAGCTTTGGTTGACCTTGGACCTCTGATCCTCCATCTTGAGTGCTGAAATTATACTGATATACTATCATACTCAGTTGTATGCAGTGCTAAGGACTGAAGTGGGGCTTTGTCCATGCTAGGCAATGCCTGTATCAATGGAGAGCATGCTGGATGAGCAGTGATTGCAACAACAGAGGTCACGCTAGTCAAGCATTCTACTAAGCTACATCTTCATTCAAACCTTGTCATTAAAATGTCATCTGTTTCTCCCCCAAATTTACCCTTTATATTCTGTCTTACATTAACTTGGTGAAGCCCATTGTCTTCAGCCATATCCCACTTTGCATTGTAAGGCTGTAGAAAGAGGAAAAAATTCAGGTTGTCTGAGAGCAAAATCCAGTGCAGATTGGACTAGAAAGTGCACTTATATCTTCTCCTGACCCCATCCATGGCTTTTTCCTTTATATTCTTCCTTTAAGCAGATAGCAGATTCTTGGCTTCTGAACTCCAGGTCAGCTTTGCAGCAGGGCAGAAAGCAGGAGTAAGCCTGTGCTTCTGAGGTCAGGGTGGGGACTGGGCTGAGATAGCTTCATAAGAGACCTAGGAGACTAAGGACCAGGGACCATCATCCTGGCAGTACCCTAATGAGATGGCAGGACCATCCCTGACAGTCCAGCCAAGGAGTCCTTTCTGCCTGGTGACAACAGTGAAGTAAGTCTCATGGCTGTGACCAAGGCTGTGTGATCTTGAATGCAGTCCTTTTTTTTTTTTTTTTTTTAATCCTGAGCCTCCTTTTCTTAGAATAGCTAAGGGAGAGAAGGATCCACATGCCCATAGACACAGTGAATTGTTAGGCAGGTATTTTCTACAGATTGCCAAGCCCAGGGAGAGGGAAGCAGCTAAGTCTACCCTACCCCACTCATCACTCCTACAACATGAGATAGAGTTGGGTCTCCTCATCTTTACTCACAGAAGTAGTTACGGAGGCTACTCTGGCCCTCAGGGTGCACAATAGTCCTTTTAGCATTTAAATAATTTAAATGATCCTGTCATTTCTTTTAATCACAGTCACTTGCACACACACACACACACACACACACACACACACACACACAGAGAGAGAGAGAGAGAGAGAGAGAGAGAGAGAGAGAGAGAGAGAGAGAGAGTTCATTATAGTAATGTAGTCCATAGCAGGTACAACTTCTAAGTACTACCACCTAAAATATCTGCAAAGTAAGATTGTTTCATTTGCCTAACATAATTAATTTATATGATGAATGAAGAGGTTTATGAAAACTGAGAATTAAGACTAACTTGCCTTCCATGAGCTATTAACAGGACTTGAGGGAATCTGAACCTGTAGGGAGCTTCAGGTTCAGAAAGTTTCTACAGAAAAAGGCCTTCCCTGTTTTTAAGGAAGCCATGCTGTTTCAAGCTGCCTGGGTCCTTCAGGAAGTACGCTCTCAGTGCATCAATGCTGCTGCAGAGCCCATTCAGCTGAACTTTCTCAGAAGTCCTACATGACTGAATCCTTGGAGCCCCATGTGGAGGCGATGGATATCCTGAATCATTGTCTTATCCAGATTACAGGGAAAGCAGACAACAGTTTCAATGATTTCTTTGTCACCAAATCAAGTAGGCACTCTGACCTGCCATTTTAATGAAAATGAGCCACCTGCACAGCATTAGGTAGAAGGATCTCAGAGACCCCAAACCCTCAGGATCCCTTTACAAAAGGCAGTAGGGCGGTCCACTAAAGTCTGTTAAAAAGGGCCTTTATCTGCAATGGACCAGGCCCTTTCCCAGGCCACCTCACCTCCAGCTATTCTGGGTAAAGGGATGGCCAAGCCAGCTGGCCTGATGCCTAAACCTGGCTGTGGCTGCCCAGCTCACCTGCGTGTCCACCTGTGTCCCTGTCCTTACCCACCCTTGCGGGGGAAGCTGGAGGAACACCCTGGGTTATGTTGCCTGTTTTTTGGCAGAAACTGCAAGAGGCAGCTGAATTAGAGTCATTATTATAATAGAATTTCTTCGAACTCAGAGCTCTTTTCTTTCCAAATATATCAGAGGCCAGGAAACATTTGGAGAATTGGAGACACCATTGCAAACTTAGGAAGATTAGAAAAGGGAAGACCCATAAATTACAGTAAAATTACAGTTCATAATGACGGCACTGTCCTAATGTCCTATACACCAGAAAGCATGGTGCATATTTTAGATGGCTGGACAGTAGTCTGTAAATCTGTGTTATAGTTACAGAGTACATTATATATGCTATACATGTATATATTGAAAATATTCAAAAATAGTGTGGATAAAAGCCTTTCTGAAATCAGGAAAAATTTTAAGAGAAGAAAGAGAAAAATAACAGTTAAAAAATAATCATCATTTCTAATTCACTGTTTTGTGGTAGAAATAGTTAACATATAGTTACATGTTATGTCATATAATCTCTGTTTTATAAACTTAATTATATATTATCATCACTATTGTTGTTGAAGTAATTTTTATTAGTTGTTTACCAGGCATGCACTAAATATCTCAAAGAATTAAGTTAGTTAATTTTGGTAGTTCTTCTATGATACAGACAGTACAAGGCTGTTATTTATTTAATTATTTAGAGACAGTGTCCTAGTAGTACAAGCTGTCTCAAATTTACCAAGTAGCCAGAGCTGGCCTTACACTGACCCAGCCAGCCTCACCTCCACAGTGCTGGGGTTACAACTACATGCCACCAAAATGTTTTCTTTTCAGGAATGGCAATTCTATTGAGCTGTACTTCACGTGCCATACAATCCACTCACTCATCAAACAGCTCACTGCCTTCTAGGATATTCTCAATATTGCAGAAACCACCAAAATCAATCTGAGAGTATTTTCACCACCCTACAAGGAAGCCCTGTGTTTACTAGTTCTAGACCACTCTACCCAGCCATGGTCTGCCTTCTGTTTCTATTAATGTACCTGTTTCGGACATTTTACATTAATAAAATTATATGATATGTGGTGATTTATAGCTGCTTCTTTCACCAAGCATAGCATTTTCAAATCTATCCATGTTAGAGCATGTATCCAAATTCATACTTTATAACCCATCTCTAGATCTATTACCTTTACCATACCCATTAATCCCTTGATAGGCATTTGATTGTCCTTCTGGGGCTGTTGTGAATGATGTAGCTATGGCTCTTCATGCTCACTTTTGTGTGGATGTATACTTTCTCTTGCAGTACTGTTTTGCAAATGAGGAAAGGAGGTACAGAGATAGTAATACTGCAACTTGTCCAAGGTCACATGGCCAGTTAATGTTCTCGGATTGAACTCCATTCTGCCTTACACCTGGTAACTCTCACTCAGTGCCTCACGTTAACTAGAGGGAGGGCAGCAACTCCCAGGTCTCAGGTCTCTCAAGAAACACTAAGAAGAACCCAGGGAAGGTTTCTGTTGGAGCCGAGGATGAACTTTCTCCCCTTGTGGGTGGTGACTAAAGCCTAGATACAATTGCTAAGGAAGGGTGGAGTCCTCTTAGGAGATGAAGAAGCCTCTGTGGGGCCTTTAAGGCACACAGAGTTCCTGCCCTCCTGGGAATGAGGTTTGGCTCAAGGCCATCAAATAGCAGGCCTCCTTCTGCATCTGGTGTCCAAATGGTGTGAGAGGGGCCAAGCTGAGATTTGTACCTCCCTCATCCCATCTCATCCCTGGCTCCACTCCATTCTGTCTCCAAGGTCCTGCCGCACCCAGAAGGACCTCCTAGGTCCCCTCCCAGTTCATCCCAGGCTCTGCCCTGCCCTGCCTGCCCTGGAACTCCCACTGGGGCAGCTGGAGAGACTGCCTAGCTGCCCAAGGTTGAGCTGAACCAGTGTTGGGTGGGGAGAAAAGTGATAGAGATAGAGAAGGATCACCAGAGGAGCCTGTTGGGAACACCCTGGGCAGGGCAGAGCTTCAGTGGAGGAGACCAAATCCTCTTAGAGAAGATGCTAAAAGAGCATGTGGCTAAGAGTCCTCTGGACCAGCCCTGCCATTGCTATACTGCTACAGAGTACACTTGCTGTGGCTGTCTTGTAAATCCCAGCAGAGAGTGAACTTGGAGAGTTATGATTAGTATTGTTCCAGCCAGAGGCAAGGAAGACCCTCTGGCTTTGGGAGAAGTAAATGAGGGGAAAGTCCAACTTTATGTTAACTATTCAGTTTTCTTTTAAAAACTTAATGATTAAGCCAAGTTCTGTTCTCATCTCCACATGGTGACAAGTAGCCAGAGTGGGTGGTCCCTCCAGACATCCAGTTTACAACCTTAGAGGGCCTAATGATGAGCTAAAGGATAGAATACTATGAGTTTTGCCCATAAATCCCTTTATTCAAGAACTGTTGAGCCATATGTTTACAAATCATGGTTGTACTTTTCTGAATGGCCTAATGGGTACAATGTAAAGTATATATTAGGAAGAGTTTAGCAGAACGGGATTAAAAATAATCACAAATCAGTCTGAAAAATAACGCAGAGATGAAGACCGGAGTTCAGCTTCTCAGAACCTGCACAACACTGGACAGGCGTGGCAGTTCCCCTGTTAGACCAGTACCTGTGAGACAGAGACTGGAGATCCCTGGGCAGGGGGAACCCTGAGCCCCAAGTTCAGAGGGGCCTTGCTTCCTGCTGAGGAGCAACTGAGGAGAACAGTTGGCATCAGCTTGCATCTGGCCTGCACATACATGTGTGAATACACACTGGACACACATATACAACATATGCATACATACCACACACACACTCACACCTGTACACGGGAGCATAAACACAGTCATCTGAGCTCAGACTCTGCCTGAAATAATAATTTAGGTAAATGTCAGTGTAAAAAGAGAGAGAAACTGGTTCACAACTTTTCTCCCCAAATACAGTAAAATCCTCACTAGAGCCAGGAAGGACAGGAGGAAAATTGTACCATTTAAACTATGGAAGTCTCCAAACCTTGGTGCAACTACACTTTGTTATAGTCCCCAGGGAGTAATGTCATAACAAATAGTAATTGCTTGTGAAGTGGCCTGAGAGTGTTACCTTGATGGGACACAAGAAGACTCGAGAGTGGTATTTATCATGTCAGCTTTGGATGGAAGTTTGGATGTTTCTACCTCATCAGCTACCAAATTTAGAAACTGTAAAAAAAATCATTATGGTGACAAAACTGGGGTTTCCTCCTCTTAAAATCCAGTAATGGAGCCGAGGGAAACAATGACTGGGCAGAGGCATCTCCCATACTCATACACATACATTCACACACACATACATATAAACTCACACACACACAATATTACACTCACATATGCATGTACACATACACAATGCATACACCATTAACACACATATTCATACACATGTCCATAGGCTCATACACATATGCAGAGACATGCATATACACACACTCACACTAGTATGCACACACATATACACATACACAGACATACAAACACTCATACACATACTCAAATATGCATATTCACATATATACACACACAGTCATGTGTAGTATCACAAATGAGACTCAGAGCCAAATATCAGGGAAAGGCTGAAATATCAGAGAGAAGAAGCACCACAGTCAATTCTCACCCAGCCTCCTTGCAACTTGCTCCTAGTCACTTCTGCCAGTATCTTCTCCCAGTTGCTTCTGTCTCTGCTGGGCTTCTACAAGCCCTTACATACCCTATCCCATCCAGGTTAGGATTAAAGATGTGTAGCCTTGAACTCACAGAAACAGAAGAAGTTCTGTCTCTGGAGTTGTGGGATCAAGGGTGGAGGTCACCACTCCCTGGCTTTCCCTATGTTGGAATTAAAGGTGTATGTGACTGGCTCAGCTGTTTATCTTTGTATTTAAGGTTTAAAAATTTCCTGAGCTGTCTGTCTAGGATTTGACTGGGTGCTCACTCCCCAATATTCAGGTTTTATTAAATTTGTAATATATATCCACACTCATGCATATGTACCCACTAATACAAAAACATACAGTAGCATACACTCACACACATATACACACACTCATACATACACACTTACACATGTACGTACACATACTGACATTCACACATTTAGATATGCATGGGCACAAACACATTCATGCAACACACATGCACTGTAACCAGATCATTCAAATTCAGCCTTATGAGCCCAGGGAAAGCCTAAAGAAGCATTTTTATTTCTCAGTATTCCTGCTGCTGCCTGCCAACACCAGGACTTTGTGCACTGCTGACTCTTGTTGCTGTGACAGCTTTTGAGGGAAATAGCTTATTTTAACAGTCCATCACCATGGAAAAGTTACTGCGGCAGGAGGATGAGGTCATTGGCCCCATTTCACCCGCAGTCAGCTCTCTTTCTTCTTGGTTTAGTCCAGGAGCCCAGCCCATGGACCAGTACCTACCACCCACAATGTCCTCACATCTTAGCACCTCTGGAGAACAGCCTCACAGATACACTCTTCCATGGTGATTCCACAGCCATTCAATAAACTATCACTGTCTGTTTTTCAGTCTGCCGCTATTTGAACAGGGTAGGTAATCCAGCACCATTGAACCTCAAGTTTTCAGCCTTGCACTGGAGCCTAAACAGTGTCTCTCTCCCAGCTTTGAGAGAATGCGAAGCACAGCCGTCTTCCACAGGGAAAATGGGCTGGGACCATCCTAACTATGATTTACAACTTTATGCTGATGTGAAAACAACAGGCACTCTGCAAAGTGGAATATACTTTGAATGTTTAATTTGGGCCTTTTCCTGAGCTAGCAATCCATGAAGTGATGCCCTTCTAACAGGACAGAAGCGGCAGCCAGTCCTGTACAACGGTTGGCTTTGCCAGATGACTTTGTCTAATAGGATAGGCGTCATAAGTGCATTTTGACTCGTACTTTTGAGTTATTGTGGCTTTTTCAGGATATGGCCCTCTTACACATTCAGGAGCAGGTGGACACACTTTGTCATTGTGTTACATATAGATTAATTCTCCACCTTTCTGCTCTAACATCAGAAACTCAGTGGGCCCACCTTAGAAACTTCAGATCTGCTCTTTTCAGAGCTTCTGTGACCCATATTTCCTTTGTGTCAGCTGGGGTTTGGAAAGCTTTTCTCCAGAAGAAACAGACAAAAAAAAATAGCTTTGGCTTTACAGGCCGGATGATCTCTTTTGCAATGGTTTACCTCTGCCTCCCTTGCTCACAGGCAGCCATGGGCAGTAAGTACATACATGGTGGCTGCATTCCAAGGAAATTTGTTTTACAAAAAATAAGCAGTGATGGGATTTGGTCCTCAGACCGAAGCTTATTGCCCCCAACTTAGACTCTGTCCCTGTTTCTTCTGAAGTGTGCAGAAAGGAGCCATGAGGCCATGGGCGGGAAGCAACTGTTTAGCACATGTTCTTCAGAAGAAACAAGGGAAATGAGCCTGGCTCTTGTGAGCTTAAAGGAAATGAAAGAAATTGGGCCCTCTCTCCCCACAAATTGTTGTTCAGCCTCTCTCGACAGAGCAGAACTGTCTCAAAGTGCAAAGAATGGGCTGCTGGGTAGGGGAGAGGGAAAAGGAGCCAGCGTTCTGTGCACATCAGATGCCTGCAGAAAGACTCGGCTCACATGGCCCCTCCATCTTACCACATGGTGTTGTATCCCCCACTGTTCATAATCCTCGGCAGCTGGAGAAGGCTACACACGTCTGCACCAGTAAGAGCTTTGAAATCATTCCAGAACCATCCACTCAAAATACTCTTGGTTTTACCATATGGTGAAGGCGCCGAACATTCCCAAAAGGCTGCTGAAACCTTCAAGAAAGGGACATGTGAGAAAACTATCTCTTGGTATTTTTGTGATCCCCTCTAGCTACAGTATGCAACTGACATCATTCCAATAACTCCTGCCTAGGAAAAGTAGCCTCACAAATCCTGTTTCCCCTAGTGGCGACCATTTATGCACTTTCAGTCTCCATCTTTCTCCAGAGGAAAGAAACTCCCTTCTTTCCCTCCCTCCTCCAGAAAGCTCTTGAGTAGAGAATTAAATCCAGCCACAGAATGAACTGGACTTCTTCTCTCTAGAAGCTGCATACCCTCAATGCTCTGTTCTGTTCCGTTAACCTGCCCCCAATGCCAGAAAACCCCTGGAAGTTTAAGTGCTGGTGGGTAGAAGCTTCTCGAAATGGAGCTGTTCTGTGTTTGACAAAGGATTACTGGCCAACATGAAACACGAAGTATCCTGATGCAATTTACATGTTGCATTTGGTCACCTTTGCTTTATCTACAGTCAGTCCCGGATAGCTGACATAAACTTAGGTTTGGAGTATCACCTTTCTCATGTTCCAAATTGTTTCTCCATGCTGGGAGGCTGGGCCAGGCTCTTGGTGCCCTGCTTATTTGTGTCTAAGAGCTTTTCCGTTTGATTCTTGGCAGGGCCCCTCTGATACCAATGTGTCAAAGGAGCTGGCATTTTCCCTTGAATACAGATTTTAATTTCTAATTCCTGATGGAAATAGATATTAGAAAGGAAGATGTCTGGGGCCCCTATCAGCAAAGATTCTGGTTTATATGACGTAGATTAAGATAATAACCAAGTGGATAAATCTTTAAAAGGCTGTCTGCCTTCTGGGCTACCCTGATCCTCCAAATAGTAACTGTAGTAATAATAATATTTCCTTATTCAAGAGCTCATCAGATTTCAGGATGCATTAGAATTGCATAGAATACATCTGAAGAAAATCAGTAAGGAAAGTCCAAAGGTCTCCTCTGCTTTACCAGGGCTGAGGAAGTACTGAGAGCCTCTGCCTTAACTACAGTGTCCACCCACTTTCTAGCTAGCTCGTGCACACAGGGTAAGAAAGCAAGTTTCCTCTCATGGGTGCATCAGTTGATGTAACACTGAGTCTCCCCCGCTTTAGCCCTCACAGCCTGCAGTCTTATCAGAAAGCACCATGAAGTAATATGATGTTAAACAATTCATTATTTTTCTACCATTCTGTAGCCCTAGGCTATTGTCACTTTGAAATGACCAGTCTGCTTTTGTTTTTCATTTCTGCTTTGAACAGACCTTCTTTGTCTATGAAACCATTCTTCTGTTCTGTCCATCAGAACATTTCTGTTTCATAAATGAAATCTTGTTGCCCAACTCTAGAATCAGAGATAAAGCCAACTGAAGAGCTTCATACTGAATTATTATCATATGGTCTTTTGACATCATTAACCCCTTGCAATGGTGTGGAAGTTTGGGGGACACCAAATGACAAGGCCACAGTGGCAAAGCTATGAAATCACAGAGTTTAGAGTGCAGTGAAATGCTCAGGCTTCCATGCTGCATGGTCAGTGTGCTGCAGGTAAAGGAAACCTCTCAGTAACCAGTTCATGAATGGTACAATGGGGAAGCTTCAACAGAAAAACTGAAACCTGATGGATTCATGCATCTGGGGAAGACTTCAGAGCAATCACCGGAACAGCCAGAGGATGATGAGCAGCAAAGAGCTTGGCTTGTCAGGCTAGGGGAAGGTGATTAATTGGTGAGTGGAAATGATCCAAGAGCTGAGAAGTCACACCAGGCCTCCATCCATTTGTCCATGCCCTGAGGTCAGAGATGGAACAAATGAATCTTTTCTGGCAGAGGAAAGGATGGAATGCAGCCTCGGGGTGGGGGGTGGGGGCGGGGGAGAATAGTGTAAGGAATTCACAGGTGTTTTCTTGTTGTGCTTCCTCCTCCCTGGGGACCTCTGAGTGTGCTGTTAGCAGTAGAGAGCAGAAACCAGTGTGCTGGGCTGGGAAGCCCTGTCTTCTTTTGAACTACAGCAGGTTTCAATTGAAATAGCAGAAGGCATGCCCAAGTCACCGAAAACATGAGTCCTTCACTTCAACAGGTGACTGTGAAAGGGACCTTAGATTTTAGAAGTGTCCAGTCACTGACGTCATTCCAATGTGGGCAGGAGCAGACATTTTGACTCTTTAAGTGACCGGGTCTTGCTTACTCTGTAGTTTAGGTAAAAGAGAAGTCAGCCAACTCTCCCCTCTTTTGAAATAAAAAATGGGAGATAGAGATTGGCTCAGCTGATTCCTTCTCACTGGGATACTATTGGTTTTGGTAGGTGACACCCAAAGGCATTGTGGGAGGTGAAAGGCAACTGCTATACAGCAGAACATTTCTCTCTACTATTTATTCAAATCTTAAAATGATAGGGTATTTTCTATGAAAAATTATTAGTATGTATGTGTGCGCATGATGTATGTATGCACATGATGTGTGTGTGAGATGAGTGTGTGGGTGCACATGATGTGTTTGTGCATATGATGTGTGTGTGCCTGGTGTGTGTGCATGACAGGGGTTGTGCAAGTGTGACAGAGACTGTAGTAGAGCTCAGAGGACAACTTTGTGGAGTCTGGTCTCTCTACTGAGGACCAAACCTCCTGGGGACCAGATCTCCAGGATCACATAGCAGATACATTCACCCAATGAGCCATCATCTTTGTAGCCTGGGAAAAGATTATTTTTAAGGGCTAAAAAGATGACTCAGTAGTTGAGAGCATTTAACTGCTATAGGAGATGAGCATTCCTGGGTTGAGTTGCAGAATCTACACCAGGCAATTTACAACAGCCTCTAACTTCAGTTTTAGGAGAACTGATGTCTTTTGGCTTCTTTAGGGACATGCATGCATCTGGTATACATTAACACACACACACATAAATATTAAATACGTATTTTTAAAAATTGCTTGGCACCCATGAAAGCAAGCTAGATTACTTTGGTATATGTTTCTCTGGACAGACAGCTCTAGCAGTCAAGGACAACTAATGGGATCACTAGAGAAATATATATATATATGTTAGGAAATATATATTTTATATGTGTATATTATATATACATATATATCCCTTAATAGGGCAAGACAGTGTGTGTACAATTATGTTGACTACAGGGCCATTCAAAATCAAGTTCAGGAGTGTTAGGAGTGAGACATGACAGCACAGACAGGTCTGTAATCCCTGCACACATCAGATAGAAGTTGGAGGATCAAAGTCATCCTTGGCTACATGGAGAGTTTGAGGTCAGCCTGGGCTATGTGAGACTTCAAACAAAATGTCTAGGGTCAAACTGACTCCTCCCTCCCTCCCTCCCTCCGCTCTTTCCTCTTCTTCCTAGGATCTCCACCACAACCTCTGTCCTGTGAACTGCTCCTGTCACAGACTTAGTGGGCAGCATGAACGCTAACCGAGGCTCTCTCACCTGCTACCAATCATACTTCCCCTGGATCCAACAGTTTCCCCAGACCTCTAAGGGACCAGGACCAGGATTAAGGCTTCATATTCTTCAGAAAAACAACAATACAAACAGCATCTTTCTGCGTTCACCAATCTCGGTCACTCACACATACTTTACCTTACCTTCATGTCGGAGATTCTTCCCTCCTGGTAGAGAATAGACTGACTCAGGGAAGAGCAATACTTCTGCCACGTTAGATAGGGAGTGTGAAGTGCTGTGACCTAATGTGCCATGAGTAATAAACAAATCATTTAGGAGGCAACTCATTGATTCTTTGCATCAGTCTTGTAAGGAAACTGAAGCGCCAAGAGGTGACAGACCTTGCTAGCTCACCGCCAGAGAATGTTATAGCATAACCCCTCACCTGGGCCATCTAACTCTCAGAAGCCTCATTGTGGTGGTATCTTCTAAAGATGGCTATACTTAAATATACAACTTATTATATATGATTTCTTATGACATAAAGTGACACTCGGCAGAGTGGGGATGGGAATCTATGTTCCTTCTTTTTGAAATTCTTTGTTTTTGATTTTTTGAGACAGGGTTTCATTGTATGGTCCTGGCTGTTCTGGAACACACTCTGTAGACTAGGCTGGCATCAAACTCACAGAGACCTGCATGCCTCTGTCTCTGTAGTGCTGGAATTAAAGGTGTGTGTCACCACTGACTGGCTCTTCTTGACATTTAAAACCATTTTTAACTAAGAAAATGTGACACAGGTGACACTGAAACTTCCAAGGACAGGTGTGTTGGGGTGTGAGTGTGTGAGCATGAGCTTGTGTGTGTGTGTGCATGTGTGTGTCTGTGCGTGCACATGTGTGCATGGGTGTGTGATCTAGCTTGATTTCTCATTTACAGCACTCACCCTTAGAATCTAGCCTCCAAGCTGTAAAAAAGCCCATGTATTTGGAGATGCCTTCTATAGTGTTCATAGGAAGATAAGGAAAAGATGTTTAAGGCAATTTCTGTAGTGGGATTCAGCACCTCCCTGACCTGAGGGTGTGGCCTCTGGGCCAACACAGGTTTGTGGTTCACCTGTGAACTTCAAAGCTGTAGTCTTAGGCTTGACCAGAAACAGCTTCAAGTTCTATGCCATGAGGATAGTGTTCTCTTTGCTTCTCCACTGCCTGGAAGAAAACTCCATTCCAAATAATTGGATTCTTGCTCCATTTCCTGCATTGATATTACAAGTTGTGTAATAAATATTGATCCTTATAATATATCTCTTGTGTTAAGATTGGGGTATTAATCAGCCACAAATTCAAGCTTCTAACAGTCCTCCCTGTGAAACTCTAGACACAATAGCACAGAACAGAGCTGTTTGGACTTCTGATCAGCAAAAAAATAGTGAGATAATGGATAATTATAATGTTTTGACACGACAGCATTTTGAGCTAACCTGCTATATAGCCAGAACTACATGTGAGGTGGTACAGTAAAGAAACTGCCAACATTAGGGGAAGGTTTTTATTGTGGACAAGAGAGGGAAAATAACCAGAAACTCTGGAAGAGCCCAGAGCAGAAAGAGAAGAAAGATAAGGATAAGGCTAGGGTGAGGGAGGTAGGGGGCAGGACCCAACAGTGAAAATAATAGGAAATAGAGTGTGGCAAGGAACTGTGGGATAGACAAATCATGTGGATTATAAGGAAGACAAGTAACTGGGGGGAGGGACTCCTTTTGGGTATAGAAAGCCCATTTCACAAGTTCTGAATAATGCTGGTTTTTATCTGACCACCAGAAATCCTCCTATTGTCCAGCTTGAGCTCAGTTTTAAATCTATGGACTTCCTGACACCAAAAGGAGCATTGTACTTACCTGCACACTGAGGCTAGGAGATTCTCCCCATAGCCATCCGGCTCCACTGATGTGGGATGTCTTTCTGAGGCTGTGAATATACTTCCACTGACAAACACTGAGGAAAAAGAAAAATCCTCAACAACTGAAAGCCACATAGACTAATAAGAATGGGTTCAGTTGTAAGAGCTGGTTGGTAATGAGCCTGAGCCATAAGCCAAAAATTGTAATTAATATAAGACTCTGAATAACTATTTTATAAGTGGCAGCTGTGTGACTTGCTGGGAAAGATTTCTCTGGACCGCAGACCCAGACGAGTAAGAAATTTCCGGCTACACTCCACCTTGGTTCTGGATAACTCTAGGCCATGGTCAAGCTTGAGTTAGCCATGAGGAAGTTTTTGCATGTATTTCTTTTTCCTGCCTAGCCACATCTGGAGAATTACAGGCTTTCAGTTGTTGAAGATTTTGGGCTTTCCCAGTCTTTTATTGGGGCAGTAAGTAGAGACTGCTTTGGAGCCTGCCAACCAGACGCATCTTTAGCCAGATGTTGGGTTGGCCTCTTCGTGGAAAAACTGTAGCCATTCTTCAATAGTTGTTAACTAGAAGGATACTTGCACCAGGACAGAGCTTTGTCCAACAGAGTTTGCTACTCAGAAAATTCTACACAATAATTCTATTCACAAAAACCATAAAGTAGAAAGTCATAATGAAGTATACATGTCCCAACTGCATGGAGTCCTAACTGTTAGATCTTCTCTATAATGCCTTTCTCTGGAAAAACAAAGAGAGACAGAGGTGGTAGCATGTGAGTCCACAGACAAGTAAAAAATACAAAGGTCCAAGAATCAGATGAAAAATAAAATCACTGTTAAATTTGATTATAAGAGACGGACCAGATACTGAAGATTTGCCAAGCTCTGGACTCTATGCTTGGCCCCCTATTCCAAAGGTTTTTGCTACATTTTTTTAGAGCTATATTCTCATGTAGAAGTGTGACTAAGTTCTTCTAGCTCCTGCTGAAGTTTCATTATAAAATTTCAGTGGATGATAATAACTTTTGAAGATTTGAGGTTATAGAATGGAAATGGTGATGGGGTAGGGGTCAATGTTGTCCTCTTAGCATAAGGAAAACCTATGTGCCAGGTACACATGGGCTCTGATTCCCAAATAGAACCTGGAGTGAACAAACTGGTTATTTTACCAGTTCCTTGTAAGTTATTTCTTGGAATCCTATACACATTTCTGCATCTCCTGTACTTTCACAGGCTACAGTACTGAAGAGGTAGAAAAGAGACATCCAGAAGAAAACAGATTAATTAAATTAAAGCATAAATGTCCTAGTTTGAATGTTAAAAGATATATTGCTGCCATGCTGGCTCCGGGCCCCAGTGAGGACAGATGGAGTTTGAATAGTAAACTCCCCTAAGGAAGTTTTATTTGCAGTGGGGGGGTCTTTTTACAGTGGTATGGGTATAGAGACCCACAGGAGAGGGTTTGTGAGCTAAAGACTAGTAATAGTAAAAATGTCATTTCCCATAGATCAAATAGGGAGAGAAAAGCTTCAGGAATTAAAAGGAGAGTCATGAAGAACAAGATACTTGAAACAAAGCTCTGACCTTTGTTTTAAATATGTACTTGAGTACAAGAAGGTTCCTGACAGGGACTGGAAGCCAGGATCTCAGTCTACTCCATCTTCCTACTTGCTGTAGCTCGCTGTTGATTGTACTCTTATGGAAGGCAGTGGGGCAAGATGCCATTAACCCTGCCATAGAAAGTTTCTGCAACAGAGAGTAAAGCAAGAGGAAGTAGTGGATGTGGAGGGTAAGAGACAAAGAGCCAGCATAATGGCCACCGTACATGTCTAAAAGCTTTCCAAAGCAGAAAATGGAATAGTGCTAAATATTAGCAACAGGTATGTGCATATCATGTAAAATATATTGCTAATCTTATATATTGAAATATCTAAAACTGTAACTTTGAATAAATTACAGTTTAGAATAACATTCACAAGATCTCCAGGTTGACCACTTAGCCCATTGGCTTAAATCTCATTGAGTGGTCTGGGTGGATGTCTCTCTTCCTATGTTACTTCCATGTGGCTGACCTTCAGAGTGATGATAACCACACCATAAACTCCTGAGCATTATATTTTAGTCTGTAACCATCTCAAAGCTCTTTAAAGTACTATTTTCCCATAGCGCCATGGAAGAACCAGAGCCCACCATGGCCTATGGGTCCCTAGGTAATATGCCTTGTACTTCTCTAGGACTCTGTTCTCAACCATACTGTGTCAAACTCACCCATTCTAACCAGCCTCCGGGCCTTTATTTTTGTTCTCTCTCTGCTTTCTCAAATATGAGCATGGCTCAGTTCCTTTCTTTTATTGGGATATGTTCAGATATCATCCTTGGAGAGGCTATCTGATGATCCTATATAAAACAATAATCATACATTTGCTTTTTCAAAAGTGCTCATGGTGAACAGGTAGATAGTTCTCTTCCCCTACAAGCTAGGATGTGTTGCTATGGTAACATATGGATACATAGAAATAACACTGTGGACTCCCAGTGCTAGGTCATAAAAGGTGATACAGCCAGTTTTGATGTTCTCCTTTTTGGAAGACTTTAACCTTTAGAACTCAGCTAGGACCCTATAAAGACACAAATGAATGTAGGGGTTTCATTCAACAGCCCCATCTCAGTTAATAGCTAGCTTCTGAGTGGAAGTGAATGAGCCAGCAGACACTTCCAGCCCACAGGCATCACTCAGTCCATCCAAGGCTAAGTAAGGAGACAAAAGCTATCCCTCCCTAAGACCTGCCCATTGCAGACCATTTATGCAAGCATAAGAACATGATTGTTTATATCACTGTTTTTTAAGTAATCTGTATATTTTGGTGTCAGAAGTGATATCTGAAAAGAAAAATAAAAACCTAAAAGAAAAATGAAAATACCATTAAGATAAAGTAACTGGATGGATAGAAACGGAGTCAGCTTGAGAATACTGTTAGTGACAGTCTAACTCAAAGGTGTGTCCAGTGTGCAGTAACCAAGAGAAGCTATGAATATGGCCAGGTGAAAAAATTATGAATGCAGTTAAGACATTATTAAGGAGGAAGGGGGGAGATATTTGTTTTAGTAACTTGACTTCATGGTTCTTAAGTGTGAACTTTCTAGATAGCAATGTCGTGCTGCATGTTAAAAGATCAGACAGGCCTACTAGAAAGGTCTTAAAAAAGCTATCAGTGAAAACCTGAGAGACCTCCTGCAAAGCTGTCAGAGAGGGTGTTGGAGGGGGTGTTGAGGGGTAAGAGACTTTTGTTGGAAACCAGGAAAAAAGACATACTTCTTGTGCAGCAGGAGAAACCTTGCAATTCTCTCTTGCAATGACGGGAAACTGTAGGATGTCTTTACTTATTCAGGTGGTCTGGCTAAAGCATATTTAACAAAATACTGAAAATGCTCCCTGGCTTCATCTTACAGTCTGTAATAAAAAGAATTGTCATTGAGTCCAACACATGCTATGTGTGTGTGCCCATACTCACATCTCAATATATGCATTCACTTATACAATGCATTTTTTTCATTCAAAACAAAACAAAAATCCTCAGGAATCAGTGGTGTAGTACCTGCCTACCATGCATGAAGTACTGAGGTCAATTTCTACTAAAAAGAAAAAAGTGGACAGAATTTGCTTTGTTTTTTGTTTTTGTTTTGATTGAGGGCTATTGTCTTGTTTTGTTTTTAGGTCTCGTAGATTCCTAAAAAAAAAAAAAAAAAAAAAAAAAAAAAAAAAAAAAAAAAAAAAAAAAAAAAAAAAAAAACAAACAAAAAAAAAAAAAACAAAAACAAAAACAAAACCAATTTCCTTAGTTTTTATTTTGTTTTATATTTTGAGACAGGATCTCATATAGCCCAGCCTTGTTCAAACTCCTATGTAGCCAAAGTTGGCCTTGAACTCCTGATTCTCCTGTCTCCACCTCTCAGTGCTAGGGTTACCGACATTTGCCACTACACCCAGCTAAGACACAAGTTTCGGGGCTTTTGTTTGTTTGTTTAACTACACTGACTTGAATGGAAAGATTATTTAATCAACATTTACATGTAGAAAATAGGCTAAGGAAACTATTAAACTGTAAGATAGACCACCCTTTATAGACAAATGGAGATTTGGAGGGTCCATAAAACCAGAGCCAGGATTAATTATCTAATTGCACCGAGATGATGCATGTGCCCTGCTGGGTTTCAGAATGGTTACAGATCTTTGTGTTCCTCTTATCTCACCTGTTCTGAAAACAGAGGGTACAGAGCAGTTACTCTGAGCCTGTAGCACTGTTGTATGTTCACGTGGAATGGGTAGGTGAATTGGTTCTTTACAATGAATCTTAAATAGGAACCATCCCCAAGAGGTCTGTTTGAGCAGCCCAATCCAAGATACTTCCCTGCATGAAAGCATAATATCTAGAGAAAGGAGATCCTAGAGTATGAATCTGAGCTATGCAATGTAGTGGGATATGCTGGTAATGGAAATATTTGTCCTGCATTTCCTGGCAGCTCCCTTGACTCTGGCATCTGTGTCTGCTCTGAGATGTTCCTGCATTTTCTTAGCCTGGTAGCCCCACCCACACTTCCTGTTTGCCTTTGGCCAATCAGCTTTTATTAACCCATAGGCAGGACAAATATTTACATTACCAGCATAATCCACTACAATGCAGACCCAGGTAAAAAAAGGAAAGCTTTCTGCTTTTGTGAGTACTGTGAACAGTAGTGGTGGCAAGATGACAGATCTTAGTGATAAACATTTTCAAAACAACTAATTATAGTAGTAATGTGGATGTATAGTACACATTTAATAAAACCTGAATATTGGGGAGAAAGCACCCAGTCAAATCCTAGACAGACAGCTCAGGAAATTCTTAAACCTTAAATACAAAGATAAACAGCAGAGTCAGTCACACACACCTTTAATCCCAGCACAGGGAAAGCCGGAGTGGTCACCTCCACCCTTGATCCCACAACTCCAGGGACAGAACTTCTGTTTCTATGAGTTCAAGGCTACACGCCTTTAATCCTAACCTGGATGTGTATATAAGGGCTCTAGAAACCAGGCAGAGAAAGAAGCGACTGGCAGAGGCAACTAGGAGCGAGGCTGAGGAAGTTATAAGACAGCTGGGTGAGAATTGACTGTGGTGTTTCCTCTCTCTGATATTTCAGGCTTCCCCCAATAATTGACTCTGAGTCTCATTTGTGATACTACACAGCAATTATTATTCTATAGCATCTTCCATGGCCTTGCTGCATACCATCAGGAGGTACAGTCTGCTCCTCCCTTTGGGAAAAGCTTGAGAAATGTTTCCCCATTTAAAGTAAAGACAAACTGATGTGGAAACACTTGAAAGAATCCAACAGACAGGAACAAGTATATTAAAAGGATGTCTCAATGCCATAAGCATATCAACTATTCCTAAATGAATAAATTCAAAGTAATTTAGTTAGATGGCATGTCAACATGTGGGACTTTATGGAACTGACAAAGCTGACCTAAAATTTATGTAAGAGAGATAGAGAGATGACTTGGTAGTTAAAAGCAGGTGTTGCTCTTCAGAGGACCCAGATTCAGTTCCCAGCACCTGTATGATCCCTCACAAGCATTAGCAACTACTATCTAGAGGATCTGACCCATGCTTTGACCACAGCAGGCACCAGGGATGAACATGGTCACATACATACATGCAAACCAAACACTCCTAACAGTGTTAGGTAAAACTATTAAGTAAAAAGATATCTCAATCATGTCAGGATAGGAAAGGATTTTCTTCAAAAACATAAAAAATACAATAACTATAAGGAAAACCGGTGATAGACTTGTCTAAATTAAAATTTAGAACTTAGAAAATCCAAGAATACTAAAAATAATATTTAAAAAAATCAGTGGCTGGGGAAATATTTGCCATGAATTTAAACTCACATAGGATTAGCATTCAAAATGTATAAATAACCCTTTCCAAAACTGTAGCAATGAAAAAAGTACAAATTACAACCAGAAATGAAATGTTTTTCACAGCCCACAGGTTGGAAAAAAATTCAATCTGTCCATAGCAAATGTGGGCAAGGATGTGGGAGAAAGAAAAATTCCAAGCATGCTGATAGAATTATAAATAGGTCTCCATAGAGCATCTTGGTTGTGTCTGCTGAAGCCAAAGCCTCACACACCGTGCACGTATGGTGCTTCCACTTCTAGGGCACTTGTCTTACAGGGAGTTCCTGCACACATACAAAGAATCATCCATGTCTAAGCATATGAGAGAAGATCAGAAGCAAAACAAGTTTTCCTGGGTTGGAAAGATAAAAACAAATTATGATTTACTTGTACAATGGGATGTTTTATGGCAGATGAAATAAGTGGACCAAATTACACATGTGTAACCACAAAGTAGGCTGTTGAGTAAAGCTGAGTGGTAGAATTATTCACTCATATGAATCTTAAAACCATTCAAATAATACTGTGGTTTAAGATGCTGTCTGTGTAGTAAAAAGATTAAAACATCCTTGAGAATGATTAAAAAAAATTCAGGATCAAAATAAAGCTTGTCTGTGGAAGGAGAACAATAAGCTAGACAGAGGTGGTAGGGAATTCCAAGCATGTTGGGATGTTAGGGTTCTTTTAAAAAGGAAAAAGACTACAACAAAATGTTAAGATTCACAAAGTTTGGTATGGTAGAGTGAGTAGCTGGCATATCATTTTCTATCCTTTTCTGTTGACAAATACTTTCAAAGCTAATGGGAATCATAAGCCACAGTGTCTTACTTGTAGGTCAGATACTACATTTGTTACACAGCCTCTGCAAAGAATGTTCTAAACATGTGTATGGAATTCCTGTTGTTCTCTGAAGTGAAGTCTGCATATTGTCAACAGAGCTCTTCAGTTTGAGGTAATATTAGTGCTTGTTTGTTCTCACCTCCATGACAAAGAGATTTCTCTTAAACTTATCTCCAGAAAAGGCACTTACAGCCAGTCTAATCTACAAATGGAAGACAAATTGTTGGGCTGGTTCATTTTGTTTGGTAGTTTGATGGGATTTAGAATTGCCATGGAAACACCCTATGGATGTGTCTATGAGAAGTTTCTAGATGGGTTTACTGAGTTAGAAAGACCCACCTTAAACATTTTTGCCCATGTTTCATGGGCTGTGGTTCTAGACTGAAGGAGAAGAGTGATGCTCCACAAGCTGGGGTTCTAGACTGAAGATGGAGAGTAATGTTCCACAAGCTGGGGTTCTAGACTGAAGATGGAGAGTGATGTTCCACAGGCTAGGGTTCTAGACTGAAGATAAAGAGTGATGTTTCACAGGCTGGTGTTCTAGACTGAAGATGGAGAGTGATGTTTCACAGGCTGGTGTTCTAGACTGAAGATGGAGAGTGATGTTCCACAGGCTAGGGTTCTAGACTGAAGATGAAGAGTGATGTTTCACAGGCTGGGGTTCTAGACTGAAGAACATAACTAGGCACTGGACTCCACGTCGCTCTGCTTCTGACAGTAGACGCAGTGTGAACAGCTGCCTTGAGCACATGCCGCAGTCTTTCCCAGCAAGAAGGACTGCACCTGACAGCTGTGAGCCAAAAGAAACCTTGACTTCCTTAAGTTGCTAATGTCAGGAATTTTGTCACACAACAGAGAGAGTAACCAATGCAGTTTTAATCAAATTGCCAGCCCTCTTTCAATTGTCTAAAGATCAGAAAGAAAATAAAAATAAAAAAAAATGTGTACACATGTAGCTATAAAGGCCATGTCAGGCAAGAAAGTCTGGTGTCTCAGAAGGAGAAGGGAGATTGGCAATGGAGGCTCACATTAGGAGCCTACAATCCCTGCATTACTGAAAGATCTCTGAGATATAAATCCATCCCCATGCTTGCTCCTACATCTGAATCTACCCCATGGTTGTAGAAATAGGAGTAGACGATATTAAGCTTCATTATTAGGAAATGATACTGAGCAGATTGTTTTTTATCTTGTTTCTATTATTTATTTATTTATTTAAATTTTTAGGTACAAAACCATGAAATGTTCTTTTTGATGGTATTCTTTAAAATCTGACAAAAATTTTAGGTAAGAGCAGCTTGTTTGGAGAAGAAATCTCAGAACATTGGGGATATGGGGGGATGAAACCGAAGAGTAACCAAAGTCTATGTCTATAAGCAGGGTACTGCTCAGGGACACTGGGACTCCATTTTACAGGAAACTCAGAGGTTGCATAGAACACACCAGGAAATAGGTCTTTCAAAGCATAAGAGAGCAGATGTTTTTATCTTCTCAGTCTGGCCTAGGTGGTTGTTCCGGAGAAACTTTGCACTTTAAGCCTGGCCTCCTGTGTATAAGCCAAACAGGTTCTTGTGGCCTAGAGAGAGCACTTTCTGTGAGCCCAGCAGCAAGCTGTGTATAAGGGCAGTGTGTCCAAACTTCAGATGGCATCCCTCATAGGCTAGGGGAATTTGCCAACTGCCTCTGCCAAGGAAAGCTACAATAGCCCTGTGTTATGCTTCCTGAAGCTTGGGCAAGTAGCACCAGTGACTGGTTCACGGGATACTTGGTGGTTCTGGGTCATGGCATTAAGTATGGAATCACGGGGCCAGGGTCTGCCCCTTTTGACTTTTCTTTCTTGCCCTCTGATTATCCAATGCAAACACCTCAATGTAGCTCTAATTATGGCTTTACTATACCTCCAATCCCTGCAGTCTTCCTGGTTAGCAGAGATAGCCCCAGGCTCAGAGCATTCACTAGCAGCTACACTTGGCTCAAGAGCACTAACAATGTCCTATTCTCAGAGTATATACTTTTATAATTACTTATGGCAAGTGATATTACTGATTCTTTTTGCCAACAATTTGTGACATTGCCCTTTAGAACATATTTATTTAATCTTTTAACTCAATCAACTTACAGTGTTGAACAAGAGAACCAGACAGATGGCGTGAAATGGAATTTCTTTTTCTGACAAGTATTTTGTTCAAGTCAGAAAGTTGTGTAGAAGGAGAGTGACTTTGGGCAAATCACCTGACTTCTCTAAGCTTCCATAACCTTGATAGTGACCTCATGGGAAAATTCAAATGAGGAAGTATTGGTAAAGAAAGCAATACACTCAAGGTAATTTTTTTTAAATCAGTAAATGTTAGCTTACTCTCCTTCAAATATTTATAAAATATTGCATTTTTTAAGATAACTTATTGATTTGCTATCAGAACTATTCATCACATAGCAATCAGATTTTATGTAGTTTCATTTAGAAAAACCCCTTTCCAGTCATTGCATTCTATCCTGGGAAATGCAGTTGAAGGGGCAGGAACATACTTGTCCACATAATTGATTTGTGCATTTTAATCAGATTCACTAATCTAACCTTGGTGGGTGAAGACACACTTCTCCTATGGGTTTGTTTCTCAATATGCAAATTACTAACAGCACCAAGGGTGCAAGGAGCATTTCCAATCAAAACCCTTCTATCACTAGGCCTGCTGACAGACAGCAGTTTGAATTCCTGTTCCAAAATAGTGAGAACATGGATTCAGAACACGAAGCAATGCTTCTCCCATGGGGAACATAGCCAGCATGGAAATCCCCAAGTTTGAGTTATCAAAGTATCATTCTTGCTGGGACATTTCAGTTTTGTTTTTTTTCTGGTTTCTAGTTCTGTTTCCTCCAAATAGGGCTATATGAAAGGTCTGGCGTTTTGTTGGAAACAACAGAAAAGAAAATGAAAAATCAGCAGGATTCTTAGGAATGTTATCTCCAAGTCATTTTGAAGGGATGTGATTCCTTTAATGAAGTTGCCACCTATGATGAATAAAGGGAAGAAGGGTAGCCTTCAGGAGAGGTAAGAGGTGAAGCCTGGGTGAATAATATCACTTGCCATAAGTAATTATAAAAGTATATACTCTGAGAATAGGACATTGTCAGTGCTCTTGAGCCAAGTGTAGCTGCTAGTGAATGCTCTGAGCCTGGGGCTATCTCTGCTAACCAGGAAGACTGCAGGGATTGGAGGTATAGTAAAGCCATAATTAGAGCTACATTGAGGTGTTTGCATTGGATAATATATATATATGAGAGAGAGCCTACCTAGTCACACAACATGATGAATAACTAAAATAGCTAAAATTCATCATGTCCTCACCAAGTGATGGAATTCTTGGTAGAAGAAATGAGCTGCTGAACAAAAGAAAAAGGCTTAACCATTGAGAAGCAGGTTTAACTTTGCAATACTGAGGGCCACCACAGTCATATGCTCAGTGGATCTTATCTCAAAAAGATGTTTTCCAATACATACAGCAAGATATGTAGAACTCAAAGAAAATCAATTATACAGCAACTCAGAAGCTTGAGACACTGTAACAACACATTCACCTGGCAATGTTATTTGAAGTCACATAGTTTAATAAGTATGTCAATCATCAAATGTATTAGTACATGTCTTATCTTTCTGGCGTATGTGCCTATCCCTATCCCAAAAGTCCATGTAGTCTCCTTATTATAAATAAGAATTCTCGTTTGGACAGTCTACTCTTACAAAATTCTAAATACTAGGGACAATTTATTCCTTTTATGGATTGACAAAGGAAATACTAGAAGTCATTAAGACTTTCTCTGCATTCAGAGATACCATTTTTACAGTTGGTGGTGGAATGACAGCAAGACATCCATCTATCTACTTCTCTAAGGAAGGTTACATCACGTGCCTTCTGAGACAAGTTTAATGACAGCCAGAGCTTTGAAACTGAGCACAAATGGTATTTCCTTGGTTTTGTCAACAGTAGTAATATTAGAGGGAATACAATCTGTTGTTGCTTGAAGATAATTCACAGCCACTGCTGAGTTGTGGGAGCTACAGTCTACTTTTTCATAATTGAAGGAGATGCTACATTTCAATTAGAAAATTGTCAAAGTAATTACTTTCCTATCCAGGAACAGCCAGCTTCAGCACCACTACCACGGCATGCCATAAACTGACTCTAGATACAAATTCCCAGTGAGAAAGCAACAATAAACACACCAATATGGAACATCCTGGAGTGTTATTACGTATAAGGCACATAACACAAAGGGTGATACAGAGCTGGACATGCAGAGGGTAGGACCTACTTTCTAAATAAAGGACACTACTCTGGGATATATTCAACCATGATTTGAAGGAAGAAATGAATGATAGCATGACTGGCTACAGGATGATCTTCTAGAGACTGGAAATGGCAAGTATGGCTCCATCTAAAGAGATGGGACCTATTTGACACACAGAAAGAGCAATATATGATGACTGAAACAATCTGAGCTCATGAGAAGACAGTGAGAGTTGATTTCAGAAACCCAGAAGTCGCATTCTACCCTAGAGGCAGAAATGCTGCGAATACCTTAGAAGACGGGCTTATTACAGGAATTAATCTTCTGTACTTGAGGGGAACAACACTGGATGGTGGTGCTAGATGCCATTGATCCTGATCTTGAAAGGTGCACTCTAGAGCCAATGATGTCAGTTGCTGAAATGGATAATGATGAGGGCTGGCAGAGCAGTCTATAGAAAGCTTTGCCTGACTATCACATGAATATCCACAGACAGCCATCTGCACTCAGAACTCAGTGCTTATTCCACTCCATTCAGGGGAGAAAACTGTTAAAAGAAAAGAGAGAGAGAGAGAGAGAGAGAGAGAGAGAGAGAGAGAGAGAGAGAGAGAAGAAAGCAGTCCTAGCTTACTAAAGTTCACAAGTGAACAAACTCCCTGTCAACAGAATGAACTTGGTTTTTAGTTTTGGTAAGATAGAAAATCATTAGACCAGGATGGGGGTGGGGGTGTTAACTTGACATCTCTTAGTTTTAGTCAATGAGACTTTCATTTAGTACAAGAGCTATAACAGAGGATCCAGAGAAGCTTTATAGAAATGCATTGGTCTTAATATCACAAGACTTTCCTCACCAGGTAAATCTGAATGGAGATGTACATAGTCTGACTTATAAGACTTTTTCAGCTCCAGCATCTGCCAGTCAAGTTTGTAGGCCCCAGGCATCCGGGAGAATGCAATCCCTATCCTGTAAGATGAGGAAGACTACAGGAAAAGAGCAGCCAAGTGTCGGGTGGGAAGTCAGCTCGATTATGCTTGCAAAGCTTATGAGAAACTCAGCAGGACAGTGTGGCAAGTGGGCTGACTGGACCCAGGCATCCAGAGTGTGACACTGCTGCCTGGGAACTGAGAATGTTCCAGCAAGGAGGACTGGGCCCCACACCTCCAAAGGTGAGCAAGATGAGAAGCACTCTGCAAAGCAGTCTTAAGGAACTGTTACCCAGAGGCCTGCCAAGAAAAGAAGAAAAAGGTTTGGATAAACACCAATCATTGTGTACAGCATTTTGTAAGTCTGAGGTGAATGAGACTTTGAGGTCTGACTAGTGTTTGGTTAAAAGAAGAGCAGCTATAATTGTAAAGAAGGTTGCTGGCGGGTCAGAAGCTATGAGAACCTTTTTAGAATGAGACAGAATAAAAGAGGAATCTGTAGATTTTAGACTTTTCTTGTGAACCCATAGCTCACCAGTTTAGTTAGCCTGGCTTGCTTCAAAGATTCCTCAGTCTCTACTTCCCAAGCTGGGATTCCAGACTGGCTGCTACACTCACTTAGATTTTACATGAGTACCGAGATCTCTAGTTCTCACTCTGCATGGCTCTCACTTTACCTGCTGACCCTTATTGCCAGCCCTTGAGCGATGTTTTTGAACGAGAAGTTTAGGCAAAATTAGTTTTAGAAGTGTGGCCATGGTGTCGGAGCAGAAGGCAGAAGGCAGAAGGCGAGGATGGCTCTTTGTGGAGGAGATCTGAGGAGAGGGAGCTTTAGAAGACAGTGCCGTATGTGGAATGCGCTCTCAGGGGGGAGAAGAGGATGTTCGCTAGCCCTGTGTGCTATTCTTCTTGGAGGAGAGGTGGTCTGGGATGTTAACCTGACCTGCAAGGCTTGGGACAAAAAAGGATGATGAGAAGCAGGCATCTGGGGCAAGGAGGGTGTGTCCCCTCCAGGTCTAGCAGCTGTGAAGAGTAGCCCCTGTGGAGAAAAACAATTTATAGCCAGTAGGAAGTGAAAGGATCATTCAGAAAGATTGAAATTGTGGGTGATTTTTTTTTTTTAGTATAATGAAATATTGAAAATGTTTTCAGGGAACAGTTAGGAGCTAGGTAGTTGCTCCCTCTGTGTGCTTTATCATGTGTCTGGCAATATGTTCATTCTTCTATCTGTTGTAATAGCTTTATTCATGTCAAAAAGAAGTTATAGACCTCCAAAACAACTTGCCATGTATGCACTGTAATACCTCTTAGCCATGAAAGGAAATAAACTACACATAACCCTACAGATGAGTCTAAAACTATTACACTATCATGCTCCTTCTGTACCAGACAGAAGTACTTCAGTATGCATGTCATTAATTAGAGATTAGTACTCATTTATATTTCTGTTCTTTTGCAATAAAATGTACATTCTATGAATTGGGTAAAGTCTCTATTACTTATTTGCTGTGTTTCGAAATATATATGTTAGTGGCACCACAATTCCTATAAAGATGTGAAACTTGACCAGCACCTTATAAAGACCCCTCATTCCCAGCTGACCCCACTTTGCATCTCCAGACAGTTACATTTCTGATATCCCTCTTCAATGCCTGGCCTGTTCTGAAATTTCAGAAGTCAAGTAACATAAATGAACCTTTAAAAAATAACTCTGTGTGTGTGTGTGTGTGTGTGTGTGTGTGTGTGTGTGTGTGGTGGGGCAACCATGTGGAGGGCAGAGTCCAACTCTGTAAAATCGGTTCTCTTCTTCCACTTAATGAAGGTCTACGGCTCCAACTCGGGTCAACAGGCTTGTCTTTCAGACACCTGTCCTTTCCTGCTGGGCCTAGAACTCCCCAGGCCTAGAACTTACTTTTTAACATCATTATTCAGTTAATTCTGGTGACAATTTTTAGACTTATCCATATTGTGTGTATCATTCATTTCTCATTTCTGAGCAGTATCCCAATGTATGAATAAGCTAGAGTCCATCTATTGATGGATGCCCTGGGGATTTGTCTAAAGGCAATTACTATGGACATTATTCCTTAAGCCTTTAGTAAAGTGGTTTTCAGCCTACAATTTTTAACCTTTTGACAAACCTCTGTCTCCAAAAATATTTACACTATAATTCATATTGGTAGCAAAATTACAGTTATAAAGTAGCAATGAAAGTAATTTTATGGTTGGGGGTTACCACACCATGAAGAACTATAATAAAAAGTCACAGAATTATGAAGGCTGAAAACCACTGCTTTTAGCAGAACTGTTTTTTCTAGAATTTTTCTGAATTTTTTGAATGGTTATTATTTTTAAAATCATGTGCAAATACTTTTTTTTAAAGACCAACAGAAAGATAGAAAGAAAATGGAGGTCAGGCAAAGGACAGCTGGAGATAATGTCAATCTTTTTATTGGATAAAACAAAACAAGAAACAACCAGACCAAGGTCAGCCATTCCTAGACCTTGGCTGTTCTCGCTGTAGACAGTGCATCAGAATATTCTTCTCTATGGCCAGTATGAATTGAGTCTTCTGGTCCCCCAACTCTGCATCCCCCAGATGACTTCACTATAATGCAAGCTACCCCTAAAAGAAAAGAACCATATTCCTTTGCATTTCTGACACATTTTTCTACTGACAGGAGCTAGGTTTGGCTTGGTTTAAAACAGGTCAATCCTAATCTGTCCCATGCAACAGTGTCATTACAAATCTATGGAGTTCTGGAATCTTTCTAACATTAAAGATGTTAGTTTTAGGTTTAAAAATGTACAGATTCATAAAATTGAGCCTTTGTATTGAGTTATATGGGTGAACATGGGTATACACACACACACATACACACACACACACATACACACACACACACACACACACACACACACACACACAAAGGTTCCTTGAATACTGTCTGTGTACCCCATACTATGGCAGTGTTCTAGGAATGCACAGTTTAATCAGTATACAATCTAAACAAAAATTTCTACTTTATGGTGTGGATATATATTACATATTTAATAAAACCTGAATACTGGGGAAAGAGCACACAGTCAAATCCTAGGTAGACAGCTCAGGAAATCCTTAAACCTTGAATACAAAGATAAACCCCTGAGTCAGTCACACACACTTTTAATCCCAGCATAGGGAGAGTGGGAGAGGTGATTTATACCCTTAATCCCAGGACTCCAGTGATAGAACTTCCTCTATTTCTGTGAGTTCAAGGCTAGCTACAAAATAGAGTAGTACACACCTTTAATCCTAACCTGGATGGGATACAGTTGAGGAGAAGGGTATATAAGGCCTCTTAGGAACCCAGCAGAGGCAGAAGCAACTAGCTGAAGCGACCAGGAATGAGGCTGAGGAAGTTGCAAGACAGTTGGGTAAGAATTGACTGTGGTGCTTTCTCTCTCTGATATTTCAGCCTTTCCCCAATATTTGGTTCCGAGTTTCATTTAATACAATCTGAATTTGAGCAACTACATTATGGATTTTATGTTATACTTAGGGAGACAAATTACAAGATATATGAATTCATCTACCTAGTATTTTAAACAAGCAAGGCAAAATATGGTAAACAGGATGACCAGTAGGCCTGATAAGCAGGTTGTAGTATGGTCTAGCAGTCAGAGCAAGCAAGCAAGCTGTCAGAGATGGCTCAACAGTATTGGCACTTGCTGCTCTTACAACCTAGGTTCAGTTCCCAGTACCTGCATAGTAGCCTACAACCATCTGAAACTCCAGTTCTGAGAGAGCCACATACCAGACACATACCTAATGCACAGGCATACATGCAGGCAAAACTCTCATACACATGAAAATTGTTAAACAAATACATCTGAAAGAAATAGAAAGAATAAGCTGCCAGCAAATCCTCAGAAGGAATGAAGAGTCAGTGTCCTGGATTTCTGGGGGCAGAGGCAACAACTAAACAGAGGTCCCTAGGCACTACTTGGAATATCCAAGAAACAACAGGGGACAAGTGACAAAGAAAAGGTCACAGAAGACGACCTCAGAGAGCACAGTGGGGTGGGAGCTCATCCCCTGAGTCCCAGGCAGGAAGCCACCACAGAGGTGAGAGCAGGAAATCATCAATGCATAGAATGAAGACAAGTACCAGGAGTTTTCAGTGTAAATTCATTTTCATGTGTTATACCCTGTGACTAACATGAGTATGGTACCCAATCTCATTGTTGTTTGATAACCTAAATAAGACATGAATCATGCTGGGTGTGTGACATCAGGGCAGAGCATTTGCTTCACGTGTGGAAGGCTCTGGGTTTGATCCACAGCACTGCTAACAAAGAAAGGAACAAAATATGAAGAAAAAAAAAGAAAGGAAGGAATCATCTCTCCTCAAGTAATAACATCAGAAGAAAAATAAGAACGAAAGGCCAATATTAAGCACGAAATCCAGAGTCTGGCCTAAACACGTTGTTCCAGGAAACAACCCCTTTCCCCCTGCAGAAGTCACAACTCATGATTACGTGACTAACGGCACGGCTAATAGCGCATTCATAGGCAAATGCCAGTCAATTAAGGGAGCCACCACCCAGTCTGGTGACTATGCCAGCTCCTACAAACCCTGAGTCCGGATTTCCCTTTAAAAGAAGTCCCCTTCTGCTCAGAACTAACCTTCCTGCGTCACTCAGCTGTGACGGGGACGTTTGGTGCGGTTCAGAGCTAGCGCGTTCTCCACAATAAACCTTGCAGTTGCATCCTGCTCTACTCGAGTCTCTGGTGGTCTCTCTGGGGTCGCAATTTGGTCACAACAAAGACCATGAGCCAAGTTAGCAATATTCTTCTTAATGACTCCGCATGCTAAGTACTAGGGACTGGACACAACTAGGGGCATTATTGACATTTCTAAGAAGGATGTGTAGTGAACTGAGGCTCCAGGACCCCTTAAGGTTTGGCATTCACCCAGGCTTGATGTTTGTGGGCCTAGATACACTCAATAGGACTTCCCAAAACACACTTGATGTTGATTAATGATAAAAACAAAACACAACAAAAAACCCTCCCTGTTCTATTTCTTAAGCATAGGAAAACTCCTGTCTCAAGGTGATTCTATCTGTTGACTAAAAGAATTGTTCTGTTATCTTAGAAAAAGAAAATGAGAAATGAGAAGTGTCTCACTCAGACCTGGATTGAATAGGCCTCTGAAGCCTGCCCCATCAAGGCTGTAGCGTTTGACTCCAGCGGATAAAGCTGCCTCTTCTCAGTTTGATATTACACCATTATGATCTTGTGAGGAGCCAGGTCAAAGGATGTCCTAAGACCCTAGGAAACACTCCCAACCCACACACACCCCAGATCACCCTGGAGCCTTCACACTATTCTTGTAGCACCTACAGAGCTACAAAATCCAACATAAACTTCTTTTTGTCTACAGAGAAGGGAAAGTTTGCCATGATAAATAAATAAGTAAATAAATACGTGAATAAATAAGCAAGCACCATTTTGTAATGTCAAAGAGAGATTGCCTAATGCTTGGAAGACAACTTGAGATCCAGTCCCAAGCAGACACAGAAACTGTAATCAGTTCATCCCCAGAGGCACTGTGATGAAATTCCTTGTGGAGTAAACAAAAAACGAGAAAAGCATCAAGACCCAACAAGACTAACTGGGCCAGAATCATGGAAAGACTGGCAAGCTCACAAGAAAAATCATAGTACTGGTCTCAAAATCCTCCCTGAGGCTGCCACATTTCCAAAGTACAGCCAGAGCAATGTAGTACCTGAGAGACCCAAACAAGGAGATTTTTTCAAAGGCATCGTGCATACTGCTACTCACCTAGAGAGGCACCAAGGATGACAAGGAAGATGCAGACACTCCACAAACAGTGAAAAATCAAAGCTTTCAAAGCCTTGGGTGACTTAAAATAGCATTCACTGTACTTCCTTTTCTTTCTTTCTTTTTTTAAAGCAACATTGAATTGGGTCCATGTTAGCTTAAGATTTACAAACTCAGGAAAAACTTCCAATGTTCTCAACTCCAGATACCCTGCTCCAGAAAGCTACTGTACAAGTTTTGACAAATGGAGGTCAAAGAGCGGAAAACACCTAAATTCAGGTGATTTAGTGGCAGAGTTTGTTTGCCCTGGTCTTAAAGGACTGTAGAATAAGAACCTGAGTAGAAGATTATGTTATCAGATTGTATTACCATCCTAAAAATAAGTTACTACCCTAAAAATTAGATTTCTACACACACACCATCACCACCATCAAAAGAACCTTCGTGTACTTACCCATGCTTTACAGATGGAGGAATGGTAAGTTTTCTACTTTATTTTTGCTCAAGAATGAAAATCTCCATTTTCCTTGTTAATCTGTATTAGTTACTTTTCTGCTGCTGTGACGAAATAACCAAGGCAACTTATAGAAGAAAGGGCTTATTTGGGGTTACAGTTTCATCATCATCTCAGTGGAGAAACAAGGCAGAAAGATAGGCATGGTGACTGGAGCCAGAAGCTGAGAGCTGAGGGCTCACATGTGAAACCACAAACAGGAAGCTTCGAGAGTGATCTCAGAAAAGCAAGTCTTTAGACTGAAAACCCACTCCCAGTGACATACTTTCTCCAGTGAAACCACACCTCCTAAGCCTTCCCAAACAGCATCACCAACTTGGGATCAAGTACTAAAATGATCACGGTCTCTTTGATGATCTAATCTAGAAGAGATGAATAGAAGCATTGAGCATCTTCTTGGGGCTGGAGACATGCTTCAGGGGTTCATAGCACTTGCTTTTCTTTCAGAGGACCCAATTTTCTAGTTCCCATTACCCATATCTGTCAGCTCATAACTGCCTGGAATTCGAATTCCAAGAGATGTGACACCTGCTCTATGCTTTCCTGTGCTCTGATATTCTCTCTCTCTCTCCCTCTCTCCCTCTCTCTCTCTCTCTCTCTCTCTCTCTCTCTCTCTCTCTCTCCCTCCCTCTCGGGGAGAGAGTTCAAGGTTAGCTACATGGATCTCTGAGCTCCCTTATTTTATCTTTATATAATTTTACTGTTGATTTGCATACTAGCACTTGGCCCATAAATAAGATATCATGCCACTTGCTTTTCCCAAAACGTAGCATCCTGTTAATCTTAATGAACTTTGTCTTTTAAAAATCAGCATATGACAGAAAGGGAGAGAGAGGAAGATATCCAGAGTACATCTTAATCACAATGAGCTGTAATTTATTCTGTCAACATGTGATTCATAGGATTTCATGAGTCATCTGACCCACCCTTCTTGTTTTACATATGAGGAAACTGAAGGTCAAGGCGGGAAATACATGTGTCTCATGTTTACACATGCAAACTTTATTCATACTAACTCCCACAGACCAATGAACTGATTTGTTATTTAACTTCATGCTCATTCTTTCTGTGATTTGTTCTTTAAGAAAAACAGCGTTTTACAGCCAATAAATTAGGAAACTCAATGGACCTGCCATTTCTTCTCTCTTCTTTATGGTGTCATAGGTAGAACCCAGAGCTACAGACAAGCTGGACAAGGGATCTGTCAGTCAGATTGCTTCTAGACAAGGCTGCCCCTTTCTTATCTGCCATGTCCAAAGAAAGCTGTAACCAAGAGTTTTGTAAGTACTTTTATCTTGAGTTGAGGGGAAAAAAAGTGTTAGGATTGTCAGAGTTACAAGGATAAGCATAATAGCTTCATTTCTACTTAGCTTATGTTTGGAAAGAGTCTAAAGTTCACTGCTGTCCTGCCTCACTTTGCAGGATTGGGGGTTCTGTCTTATTTTACCTGTTAGCTAGAAGGACTCATGGCTTCTGCAGCAATGGAACCTTTTTGGCTTAGACAAGTTCTCACACTCCATCCAGATTGGCTTTGATCTCATCATTCCCTGCCTCCGATGCCTTCCAAATGCTAGAATTAAAGATGCATGCTATCTTGCCACCCTGGAAATTAGATGTTAGATTGAAAAGTCAGTTTTCATAAAATGTTGGGGTGGTACGCCAGTTCCACTGGTCTCCCAGCCTGAATCTATGGTTTCTACCTTCCTTGACTGGATTGCTGGGAAATTCACATGTATAATAACACAGAGAGAGCATTCACATGTGACACTTCTGGTACCAGAGCAATTTGTTATTTTTTTAATTGCTATAGCAGTATACCTAAGCCTGGGTAATTTATAAAGGAGAGAAAAGTCTTTTTAGCTCATGGTTCTTAAGGCAGACAATCTCAAGATCAAGTGGCTGTACTTGGTGAGTGCCTCATTGTTCAGGTATGATGGTACAAGCCTATAAACCCAACACTGAGGAGGCTAAGGCAGGAGGATTGCTATGAGTTGAGGCCATCCTGGGTTATAATATGAGACCCTGTGTCAATAATATTTATACAAAAAAAAAGATAAGATGCCGTTAAGGAGAAAAGATAAGTAACAAGTAGGCAGAGTAGATGAGGCCAGTCTTGCTTTGTACTACCCATTCTTAGGCTTGCTTGTATATCGAGTACTGCAAAATTCACCCATTCCCACAGGAGCAACCAAATGCCTCTGGAAGGCTCTATACCAGTGGTTCTCAACCTCCTTTGACAACTCTCTAACTCCAAAAATATTTACATTAGGATTCAAAACAGTAACAAAATTACGGTTATGAAGTAGCAATAAAAATAATTTTATGGTTGTGGGTCAGAACAGCATGAGGAACCTTATTAAAGGGTCACAACATTAGGAAGATTGAGAACCACTGCTCCACACTCTCAACAGGCAGTCTTGGGATCACATTTCAGCAAGGGTGTTGATGAGACAGCATCATGCCCTAACAGTCAGTGCTATGTGTAGCTGAAGAAATATTCCCTCACATTGCCTGAATTAGTGTGTTGAACTCTTTCAGTTTTGGGAAAGGTCTTCAACTTCCTACTCCAGTTTTCCAGTTTCTGCCTGATAGAACCAATATAAAAATGCAAATTTAAACTGAACTCTAAATTCTTCACACATAGAGGAAGCATTTCATCTGCTGGAGAGGTCCTCAACCCTTAGCCGTGGTAACATTTGAGGTTAGATAATTTGTGTGTGTGTGTGTGTGTGTGTGTGTGTGTGTGTGTGTGTGTGTGGTTTTTTGAAACAGGATTCCTTTGTGTAGCAGCTCTGGATGGCTGTCTTGGGATTTGTTCTGTAGACCAGGCTGGCCTTGAACTCACAGAGATCTGCCTGCCTATACTTCACAAGTACTGGGATTAAAAGCGTGTGCTACCACCACTCAATTTTGGAGTTGGCTAATTTTCTGTTGAAGGGTCCATTGTGTGAATTGTAGAATACTGACTGGCACCTTGAACTCCAAATATGTGTACTAAGGGCATCATCACACCACCACCCCCAATGTGACAACCATAAGTATTCCCAGATGTGTTCTAAGGGCTGAGATCATCTTGATGGAAGATCATTGAGGAAACAATAGGAGAAATAAGATGTGACTATGTGTGTGGCCATGGGTACATTATATATATATATAATATACATATACGTAAAAAATAAAGTGATCTAAAGAAAGTGGTTCATACAACTGTGGAGGCGCTGTGGAGCCCAGAAGTCTCAGCAGTAGCAATTGACAGGGTAGTGCAACATTTAAACACAGTCTGGAGGCAAAAATCTCTTCTTTCTGGAGGAAATGGTCTTTTCAATGTCTTAAGCTAATTGATTGAGGGCCACAACTCACAGAGTGTCATCTTATTTGCTGAACTTCCTGGATTTAAGTGTCCATCACATCTAAAATATGCATATATAGCAATACCTAGACCAACATTTACAGCTGGCACCATAACCTAGTCAAGCTACCACATAAAATGAACCAGTGTACCAGTAAAAAGCATCATTTTTGCCTGTAAAATCTCTGTTTCCAGTTCACAGGGTTTTCTAGTTCACAAGAATGGTAATAATGATAGCATAAAGTCAAGTGACAGAGACATATATAACTTCTTCTTACTACCTTTATGATTAAAGATGTCCACTGTTATAATAAGCATTTAATAATAACTTAATGATCACCATTTATTGAGTTCTTCCTACATTACCATTACACTAAATGGCTACTGTAGAGTGTCACATTTAGTGATCAAAACACTTCCATGAAGTAAAAATGATTAGTCTCATTTTAGAGGCAAGAAAGCTGAACCTGGGGAAAGCTAATGAAATCTATCTGACAGCTGGAATTCAACCCCACCTCGCAATGACCTTATTTCTCAATATTCAAATGCTCTAATCTCTATTCTCTAGCCCTCATTTTTATAACTTACCTTTTTAAATGTCTCTGCACAAACATGTAATATATGTTAACTTCTAATTTTTTCAGTTAGGAATTGAGCATTCCACCTACTCACCCTCTGAAGGTAACAACACTGAAGAGTCTGATGTGTATATCTAATTTTATTTCCACATGCCAGAGACAAAAATTCAAAGACAGCTTTAAATTAGAACAATGAATGTATTTTTAAAATATTAGTATGTAACAGCAGCATAACAACAGCATGAAAACATGGCTACAATAGTGAAAGTGACAGGTGTTTAGGAAACATTGAGAGAGAAGAAAGATAAAAATGACATTATAGGCCATCTCTTTGTTTTCTTTGCAAACTGGTCCTTTATACCTTGGGCTGGCTATTTCTGATGATCACACAAGAAGACTGCTATTATACAAATCATTATTAGTGGGAGAACTGGTAGGAATATGTGTAGTACTGAATTTATCTCAAGATAGAAACCTAGAGGAAGATGATATAGTGTAAAAGGATACAGTGTTTGTGTGTGTGTGTGTGTGTGTGTGTGTATGTGTGTGTGTGTGTGTGTGTATGTGTGTGTGTGTGTGTGTGTTGGAAGGTGCACAGTAGGGCTATTAGAAGTTTAACTTGGGAAGTGGGGCTTAAGTAGAGAGTTTTGTTTTCCTTGGAAAGCTTGGCTAATACATAATGTGAGGTCTTCCCTACTGGGGTAGAAGATTGGAGAAGCACTAAGCCAAAATCAGTAGAAGGTCTGATAACACAGTCATGGGCACAGCCATTTTACTACCTGGGGTTGGTCTGTAGATCCCATAGCACACACCTGCCTTTGTCTTGATTCTTGTGTAATCCTTACCCTACATACTACAACGTCCAGCCTACAACTGGACAGTGACTGATGTGCTTCATTGAGGGTTAGGCAGAAACCAGGATGCAGGAACTGAGGCAGAGACCATGAAGGAATGTTGCTTTCTTGCTTGCTCTCCATGGCTTGTTCAGCTGTATGTGTGTATATATATATGTGTGTGTGTGTGTGTGTGTGTGTGTGTGTGTGTGTGTGTGTGTGTGTATGTGTATATCATCCCAGGAACTGTGCACAGGGATGTTACTGCCCACAGTGAGCTGGACCCTACTACATCAATTAGCTGTTAGAAAAAATGTTCCCAAAGATGTGTCAACAGGACAACCTGATGGACACTGTCCCCCAACCAAGGTTCACTCTTCCCAGGGGTGTCTAGATTTGTTACAGAACTTGACAAAAACTGATTGTGAAACATTGTGTAACAAACTACCCCAGAATTTAGTGGCTTCAGACAGCAAACATTTTGCTCCTTTATCAGGCTGGGGTGGGCAGCGTTTGTAGAATGATGTCATGAGATCAGCTATAATCATTGATTTAGCCTTCTTCCACTAGAAGTTGAATTGGGTTGAACAATCCTAGAAGGCCTCTTTGCTCTTTTGGGAAGGTTTGTGATCCACACTTCTGTTTATGTTTTCTTTGTTGCTCCTCTTCTCCTGGGACTTTTGCATATTACAGAAATCTAAGAGCCTCCATTCCCAATACATATCCTCCTAACAGCCTGTGAGTGGAAATGCCCCACAAGCAGGCATAGGGATTTTCAACTCATAAAAGCTCGTTCATTCTCTTGGTCCAGCAGGAGAAATCAGTCCACATCTCAAAGTTGGGAGCAGCACAGAACCTGCAAGCCTCTTTCATCTGCCATACTTGGGTTCAGTCCCCAGAACTGCTGATTGTTATCTATTTGGCCATAGACAAATCATATCATCTCCATTCTGTCCTCAAACAGAGACAAGTCAAGGCATTTACCCCACTGAGTACATTGTGAGGATTAAGCGGGGAAGGCATGTGAAGTGGTCTGATCTGCAGAATGCCAGGAAGAGCATTTTCATTCTGCAGATTCTCAGTTTCCTTCCCTGTCTGCCAAGAGCTGATTTTTCTTGGGATACTAGGAGGCTCTATAACCTCTCTCTTGAGAACTGTGGCCCAGGGGTGGAATAGCTAAGTAAAATAGAAACATTCACTACTAAAACACTAAGCCAAAGGGAAATGCCTTCAGATAGTAGTCTCCAACCATCCCAGACTAAACCTGTGTCCATGCCAAGATGAAGGCTCTCACTTGAAAGGTTTATCTTCAACAGCAAACCTTTAAACATTCCCAAGGTCATGTTAGAAAGCAGAGAAAGGAGCCAGGATGTAACTGGTCTTCAAATGAGGATTTCATTAACAGCCTGTTTACTCAAGATCCCCAACCTGCCTAGTCTTTTAAATACAGATACCAAGGGAGTTCTCTCTGCTGGCATTCTCAAACCACTAATTTAATTGGACTACTTATTGATAAAATACTGAAAGTTTTGTTTGACATAAATTGTGTCTTGTAGATTAATAGTTGTCAACTGGGAATAATTTTGTCTCTCTCATGTACATCATGAGGCATTTGAGATTGTTACCACTGGGGAGTGGAAATGGTTCTCCTCAGTTTAGTGAGTATAAGCCAGAGATGCTGTATGTAGTCTAGAATGCTCAGAGCACTTCACAGCAGAGAATTAATTCAGGGGCCCTAGGTGTTGATAGTGACCAATAGTTGAAGAGTTCTGGCCTAAGACATCTGTCTTAGACATATACCATTTTCTTTGGGAACAGATACCAAATTTGGATGGTGGTGGGCTAACCTGGAGCTCCTTTAAGATTGTGGGTTCTGTGCCTTTTACATGGCTTGCTGACAGAGTCTGCTTTCTAGACTCAGAATCTAGAATCTAGAAACAGCTACCCAATGATAGCACTGCCCGTAATGGGCTAGGCCTTCTAACATCAACCATTAATTAAGAAAATGTCCCACAGTTTTGTCTTCAAACTAATTTCATGGAGGCATTTCTCAATTGAGCTTCCTTCTTCCCAGATGCCCCTACTTTGCTCAACTTAACAGGAAACTAACCAGCTCCATAGCTGAAGGATGAAGTGGACTTGTTTTTGTTAGTATGATGATGACAATACTCATATGATGATGAAGATACATATTCAGAAGCAGTGTGGAAATGACCCAGGCAACACATTGAAAACAAGACCATTGACATCATCCCTCAACTTAGTCCCTGCTGGACCCCAGTCTACCCTCCCAAGGGTAGTCCAGTCCACTAGAACTGGGTTTACTGTTATAAAAGAACAAAAGTAAATAGCAGAGACTGGCTCTGGAGGTATCCCTGCATCTCTGCATGTTTTAGTTCCATCAGAGAAGGAAGGAAATTGGGTGGTTGTGATGATTGAAATTCTGGGGTTGAAAATGGCTTTTGAACAGTAACTTGAGAAGCTGGAGTCATAGTCTTTCAATAATAAGTATTGCCTTCCAATAAGGATCTGAATTTGCCCCCCCCAACCCATCTAAAAACAGCCAGGCCTGGTAGCAAGTGTTTATAATATTAGCATTGTGGCTTGCTGGCCAGCCAAGCCTTCTTAGCAAAGCTCTAAGCCAATGAGGGACCCTGTCTTAATAAAAGGTAAATAGTGCCTGAAGAATGATAGGCAAGCCTGTCATTTGCCCTTCACATACATGCACATGCACAAATGAACACACACACCAAAACAAAAACAGGTCGACAGAAAACCTTACATCATCAAGAACAAATGCACTCCCAATGCATGTAACAAGATGGATTTCACAGATACTGTAATGTGCAAAAGACAACAGACCTGAAAGAAAACATACTGAGTGGTACCTTTTCTGTAAAGCAAGCTTTCTTAACCCTGCATTATTAGTGACCTTTGTCTAGGGCTGGTGCTGTATACTGTGGATGTTCTCCTGCACACTTAGCCTCACCAGATGCCACCCACTCCACATTTGTTGAAGCCAACAGCATTTCCATATATTGCCAAATGCCAACTGAAAAAATCAGACAAAATAAAATCCCCTGATGCAAATACCAATGGAGGAGAAAGAGTACAGTGTCACAGGAAAGGAAACCAGGGGGAGTTCTGAAGTGCCAGTCATGTTTCTTTATTTTGGTGCTACCTAATTTTGTGTATTCACTTTGTTAGATGGTCACTGAGCCAAACCTTATGTTTTTCACAGATCCTCATTTATATATAAACTTTCAACTTTTTATTTTTCTCACTGTGGAATAACCAAACTCCTTTCAAAACAGAGCATGTCATGTTTCCCTTTCAAAGACTATGGATATTATCAAATGTATAAGAACAACTTATGGAAACTAAAAGAGAATGTCATTTGGATGAGAAGGAAGTGGTATGGGAGGCCTTGGGGTGGGATTCTGTGAAAAGCCCAAAGTTCACAGGCTCAAAAATAACCTAAAAATCTCAAATTTCACAAAATCACCCCAGTCTTTGATCTTCAGCCATCTTTTTGCCTCTGTCTTTCTTTTCACCATTTACAACTGCAGCTGTTTCTTTGTGTTCCAACTCATTTGTGTCAAAGTGTGTGTGGGGGGTTGACACTTGTGACCCTCCTGTCCACCCAGCCCCATGCATAATATTTAGGAAGAAATGAATAGAGAAAGAAAATTAACTAGTTCATTGGATAAAGGGTATGCATGTGGGGGGGGGTGCACACAACAGCCCAGCATTTTCCAGAACTCTATTTCTTAACAGTTGTTGCTATTTTAGAAAATTAGGGAAGATTCCACAAAAATATAATACAGATAACTATGGAGTTGCTAGCTGGATTTCAGAGGCAGAAAGTTAATGGAAAATAAAAGTGTGTCCTCCAGAGTCCTGGGTCACCACGTCCTCTGGCCACCCTCTCCTTGGCATGTAGCCTATAAGGTGGGGTTTCTCCCAGTTTTACAGATTGCATTGTTGAGATTATCATGAAAGGGTTCCGCTGGCCTCATTTCCCTCCCTTGTTATGACAACTGTCAACTTCTCTGCTAATATTGACCTACTGGTTTCCACAGCGAGACACTGCCGTGGAGGAAAAAGAGAGCTTTGAACCGTCTGTACCCTTTAACTTTGTCTCAGCCCCAAATCCCTTAACAGTGCCTTGTCAGGTCCTTTCCTTGTGCAAGAATTTTGCTTTATCACATATTACTTTAAACAAATAGGCTTGTGGTGGGAGTTTGGAGATAGTTTTGCCCTTTCGGTATTATATTAATAACATGGTCATATAGTCTCAACCTACCTGACACCCAAATCATGCTTGTTACTACAGCTCTACTGGGATACAGCACTGCTTGATTTTTATTTTTAATTCTGTAATTTGCTCTACATTTTTTTACACTTCATTTTATCCATTTGCACACTAAGCTCTGTAACTTGGTGCCTGACTCAAGATGTCACTCAAATCAAGAACACCATGCATATTAATTTCCTCTCTCATTGCTCAAACCAAACACCTGACCAGAAGCAACTGAAGAGAGGAAGGAGTCTCTTCCCCTCACAGTCCAAGGACTCCAGTCCATGATAGAGCAGGAAGCATGGTGGCAGGGAATGAGGAATTCATCACGCGTCCTCTGAGCTCCTTACTTGTGATCTCCCCTGGCTCTGAGCTGTGTTTCTGGAGAACAGCCATCTCAGAGCTACAGTGTCCTTGCTCTGAGTTTACTCTGGTCTTTTGTCCCCTTGGGGCACAGCACTTTAGAGACACAGGAGATAGAAAATTGTGGTACTAGTTACAACTTGGGGGCAGAACTGTGTCCCAGAGTCTCTATCTTAAAGACAAACAGTGACATTTCTTGACTTGGCACAGAACTGTAACCTGAGAATATTTGAAGAGTGATCCGGAGTGTGTCCTTAGATACCTCCCTTTTTTCAATCAAAGAACGTACAAAAGGCTTGGGTCGTAGCTCACTTTTAGACATTGCCTAGCATGCACAGGACCCTAGGTTCTGTCCTTGTAGCAAAAAGAAAAAGAAAGGAAAAAAGGGAGACTCAGAGAAAGGATGGAAGGAAGAAAAAAAGTTGTATAAAATAATAATTATTTCATCTTCTTATATGAATGTGAAGGCTACAGCCAGAGGGTCAAATCTGTCCACGCTCATTTATGTAGTGGTCTGTGGTTGTTTTAAGATCCTCTACTGAGTAGGTATGACAGACTGTAGGGTCACAAAACTAAAACCATTTGCAATCATTGCACGTGAGGGCACACACACACACACACACACACACACACACACACACACACACACACACAGATCTTGCTAACCCTTTTTAATGATGAAAACAGTTCACTGTGTGTAAAGACTGCATGAAGTTGCAGTTGTCTGAACCATATTGTCCTCATATTTAGTGTTTATTTATAAAGGACTCCCCCACCCCACCCCCACCCTCCATCCCTGCTTGCTGGCACCACTGAACTAGCCCTTTTTATACAGATCTTCCTATGTGGGACTGAATGTGACTCAGTCAGCTAAGCACTTCACACACCACTGTGAGGACTTGGATTCAGGTCCCCAGGACTCATAGATCACTGGGTGTTGTGATTCATCCCTGAGCATTCCAGCACTGAGGAGGCATTGACTGGATCCCAGGGGTTCTTTGGACACACAGTCTAGCTAAACCAATAAGCTCCAGATTCCATGAAGGGAAAATCTGTCCCTTTCCATGAAGAAACAAGTGAGGTGGAAAGTGATAAACCTATCCTAAATGCAGATGACACCGTTCCTGGGCTGGGTCCTGGGAAGTGAGCTGAAGAAGGGATCCAACATGGACCTCTAGGCTCCACACACATGCACACACACTCACAAATACACACGTGCACACACAAAAATCCTCACGTCATAGATATTTGGTAACATGGAGGCTTGTTCTCTTAGCTCGTCTTTTGCTCTTTCGTGTTCCCTACCTTCTCCTCTCTCTTTTTTCTTGTTTTTCTCATCTCTTCCTACATTCTTTCCCAGTGCCCTATTCCTTCTCCATCACTTTCCTATAGTCCCAGTGAAATGAACCTTAAAAAAATTTAAAAGACCTATAAGTTCTTTTTAGCATGTTAACATAGTACACATCAACATATTTCTGCAAAAGACAGGCTGGGTTTGTCATGACTTTATGGACACATCTTAGCTCCTGGCAGGTTTACATTCCAGCATCCCAGTATCAGCTAAAAATGTTATAGACAAAAATGCATTTCCTGTCCCTAAACTATCAAACATCAGTGTTGCTCTTTGACTACTCAATGGCGTGGACACAATGCCTATTTGACAGCAGAGGTCCACTGAAGTCACTCACTGAAGATTTCAGACTTCCAAATCGGAAGTAAAATTTCAACTGAGGGCTTATAAATGTTGCATCATCATAAATTAAAACCTCATAATCTAAATCATCATAAGCCACAGTCTTCATTTGTCTTACGAAATGCCCTTGCCCAAGACTGAGAAATTCAGAAAGGTACTAAGTAAGAAAAGATTGCGTGAGCACACAAATCTGCAATTTCCACCAGCTCATTATAGCTAGAAATGGCCCAGGGTTTAGACAAGATCCTCAGTGTGTCTCTGCACTGATGCCTATGCTTCCCTTTGCCCATGGGATGCTGTCTGGCTATGAACTGAGAAGTCAAAGCAGCTCCCTTTCCCCATCAATGGTCTTGAGCTTTCTGTACTCTAGTAATAGCTTCTAAGAGCCAGAAATGCCTTCAGAGAATGGGAACACAGGGCGTATCAATTCTCCATGTCCTTTATACCCACTTATAAAGGAACAGGAGGAAAGTATACATGGCTATCACACAGAAAAAGGCTCTAGATCTGTGGTACTCAAGGGGTCAAGATCCCTTTGTCAAACTTTAGCTCCAAAACTATTTACACTACAATTCATAACAGTAACAAAATGAAGTAGCAACAAAAATAATTTTATGGTTGGGGGTCAGAACAGCATGAAGACTTGGTTATAGTAGTGGGAAAGTTGAAAACCATTGTTCTAGATAATTAGCACAGGGTAAGTAAGGATTTCAGACCTGGGTACAGGTTAAGACCATGAACCTTTACAAATGCCTTTAAAATCCTGCCAACCTCTTACTCCAAGCCATAAGGGAATGCCACACACACACAAGCCACTTCTCCAAGTGTCATCTTGAAGGACCCTGGGTTCTAGGGCCTGACCCAGGCATTCAGTTCAGGTACTCCCCAGAGCACCCCCATGAGAACAAGGAACTAAAGTCTAAAAGTCTGTCCCAGGAAACAGAGTGACTCAGCTCAGATAGCCCTAATCAACTCCGATAGGACATAATAGTCGAACCTCAGATTAAAATACCAGAAGTTCCAAGCAGAATAGCTGCGACCAACACCCAATTGTAAAAACCCCTAACCAGCTGACCTTAAGGCAACCTTACGATTATAGTATGACTTTTAAAGTGACCAATCATGTATTGCCCCAGTTGCTATGGTGATTTTATGGTCTTAGCCTTTAAAAGAGATATGAGATTGTTAATTGCTGCTACTCCCTTGCTCCCAAGGCAGAGAGGTAGCCTGCCTGTACAGACGAAATAAATCCTCTTGCTATTTGCATCAACTGGACTGGAGTCTGGGTTCTTGGGGCCCCCCTTCCCAAGGATAGTACCCTGACTCTAGGGTCTATCAATTGCATCATGATAATGATGTAGCCGTTCTAAAATCCATTCTGGTACCAGGTATCTTTTCTAGAATCCATGTTTACTGCTAGTCTCCTCCAGTGCTCCCTTCAGGTTGGCAAAAGACCCTCATCTTACTAATTTACCAAGACAGTTAAACACAAATATCCTGATACTCTTATCAATTATTTGAGCAATTTTTTCTCTGGAGACTCATCACTACTATGTTGTAAAGGCATATTATAATATGTCACCAAAAACATTGGGAATGCCTGGACTACTTCCTCAACCTTGTGCTACCTCACCTTGCACATGCCCATTGTGGACCCTGGTTAGTGATGAATGAATATCCCAGTTAGTTGACAAATCAGAGAGGGAGCAAGAGCAGCCCTTTATTTTGTGGCCTGGTCATGGGACTCCATGATAAACTAAGCCAGGCAGGATGGATGAAGATCATTTTCTCAACCCTGGGGACAGAAGGGGAGGGCAGCGTACACAGCTGCTTAGAATTTTGCATGTGTGGCAGTGGCTTTGGGCCAAACTGTTGCACTTTTTGCAGACTCAGCCCCATCCACAGACATTTTCTGGCCCAAAGCTCCTTGCTCAGATGTTTCCCGCCACTCTGACTACATTTGTCCCAAACATGCCTCTCTGTGGGTTCAAGAAAATACAAGCTCTTTGGGAAGAAAAAAAAGGCTTTGTTAGGCAAGGTAGTTCACATCTCTACTCCTCAGCATCATGAGGGCTCTGCGTGCATCTTTGGAGTCATCATTTTTGCCCATGAAGGACCAAAACACATCAGTTTAGGTAGGCAGAGTGGTAATGAGCTTTAAATGAAACCCACACTTGTCTTGAGAGCCTGGTCGGCCCTCTTCCCCAGCACAGTGGCAAAGCCACACTTGTCTCCATCTGTTCCACAGCTGCTGAGCCACAGAAAGGGGCAGGGGCTTTTCTAGCATCAGGGTTGCAGCAGGCCTCAGTTGCTCATACACTGCATTTGGCACTCATTTCTGTAAGCACTCAGGCTATTTTCAAGTAAACCCCTGAGATTTTTTTTTCTTCCAAAGAAAAACATTCTCTACATTCCCATCTTCATTTGGGCATAAAGATGGGAACGTTTGCTTTGTCTCTAAGCCCTGATGTTTTTGTTCAACCTAACAAATCTCTGATGAGTTTCTACCCCATGACAGGCTCTGCCCTGTGGACTATAGGAGACTCAATGTCAGAGCCACTATAATCTTTGTCTTCAAGGAGGCTATTTTCTTCCTATCAAAGGGGACCATAATAGGCCAATAAAATAGGTACATGTAAAATCTAAGTGCTAAAGTGCTGTAAAAGATAAATTAATAATTTTGTTGTGGTGGCAAGAAAAGTTTCTTTTTCAGTGTGAATGCAAATTGAAGTTTTAGGATATAAAAGATTGCTAAAAATCAATAAAAAAAGATGCTATAGCTTATATAACTATATTAAGTACCATTTGTTGGTATTGGATATGTGTTTGTGACAGGTATTCTGCTGTAAGATTTTTAAAATACCTCATTTATTCCTCATAATTATATGTATTTATATGAGTGAGGCACATACATGTTCATGTGGGATGTGTATACATGCACATGAAAGCCAAAATCGGGTGTCTTCCTTATTTCTTTGAGATAGGCCTGTCCCTGAGCTTGGAGCTCATCCGTTCTGCTAGGCTAGCAAGCCAGCAAGCTCCGGGAATCCTCTTTGCCTTCCTACTCTCTGCTGAGATGACTGCTGTGTGCCACTGTACCTGAATGCACGTGGAAACAAACTTTAACTCCCCTGCTTCTACAATCAGAACTGTACAACTAAGCCATCTCCCAAGTCCCCAAAAAACATTTTTGATTTTTGCTACACAAAATACTCTGATAATCAGCTTAGAAATGCTTTTTTTTAATTTAGGAAAACATATCATTATGATTAAAAAGTTAATACTACTCAGAGGGTGTATGCCAAGAATGTATGTCAGCATGGCAGAGAGATGGTAGATACCATGTTTATCACGGCCACATTCACAACAGCCACGGTTAGAGGTAAGCCTACTAGGTACCCAATAATAGACAAATGGGTAAAGAAAACAAGGCATCTGTGAACAATAAAGATTTATTCAGCTTTAATGAACGTAATTAAGTCCTTTTAAGAAAAATATATAGAAATGAACATCATCCTGCTAAGTGAGATAAACAGACTAAAAAGAAAGATTTGAATTTTTGTCTCATATTGAGAATTGATATTTACACTACACAATAGGTGCATGCATGCATATTACATGACACAACAACAGAAGGGAGGCTATTTGGGAGTAGTAAGAGCAAGGTAAATATAAGACAAGAACATTTATATAATGAAAAAATAATAATGAGATCTAAGAGCTGACGTCATAGAGCAGTGTGCTTGCTTCACATGCACGAGACCCTGAATTTAACACCCAGTACTGACAAAATTTTAAAAAAATAAGAAATCTATTATTTGTGCACTAGTTAAAAAATAATAAAAACACTACAAAAATAAAATGAATAAAAATATAATAAAGTATCAACCAAAGAGCCAGTGTTCGGGAGAATAGAATTTAAAAATGCAAAGCAAACATCACTTTCAGAAGTATTTCTGGCTTTAGTCCCTTATCTTTATTATGGTTTTCTTTTCTTTTTTTCTTTATGCAGGTGAACATTCTCATATGTGTGCACCTGTGTATGGAGGCCATGAGACGGCCTCAATGTCATTCCCGAGGCACTGCCCACCTTGTTATTTTGAGACAGGGTTTCTCACTGACCCGGAACTCATCAAGTAGACCAGGCTGGCTAGCCATGAGCCACAGAAATCTGACTGTCTCTGCCTCCCAAACACTGGGATTATACATACTTCACCACACCCAGCTTTTTGAATATGGGCTCTAGAGATCTAGTTCAGGTCCTTCTTGTGAGGCCAGCCCTGGACTGAGTGAGCTCTCTCGTGACTACATGTCATGGTTATTGCTCTGCTCTGCACGATTATCAGTGGACAACTGTGCTGCCTACTTTTTATGCCATCTAGGAAGGGAGAATTTATTTGAGAAAATGCCTCCATAGGGCTGACTTGTGTAGGACATTATTTTGATTGATGTAGGAGGGTCCAGTCCAGTATGGATAGTGCCAGCACCCCTGGGCATGTAGTCCTGGATGCTATAAGAAAGCAGCCTGAGCAATCTGTGATGAGCAAGCCAGTAAGCAGCACTCCTCCATGGCTTCTGCATCAGTCCCAGTCACATGGTTCCTACCCTTTTGATTTCCTGCCCGGACTTCCCTCAGTGATGGACTATGGTGCAGAACCATAAGCAGGAATAATCCTCTCCTCCCCAACCTGTTATTGGTCATATTGTTTTGTCACAGCAATGGAAACACTAAAGCAATATCTAAATCTCAGAATTTAATATTTCCAAGAACTATCTTTTGAAGACATAGAAGCATCCATAAGGTACAACTTTGGTGACTCCTTGCCCTCAACATGACTCATGTTTCTGTGCTCCCCCAGGGAGTGTGTTGCTGAGGCAGAAAATCAGTCCCTTTGGAAGCCTGTGGGCTAAGCATTAATTGAGGTTCTTTAATGGGAGCGGTCATCGCAGGCTCCAGACTCTTCCTACAATGAAATTACCTGAACAGTTAACATTTTTCAGAGTTTACCTTCTGTTTTAAAGGAGAAGAAGGGCATTGTTTTGGCAACGTAGTTGTCTATTAGAGTACATAGAGATAATAAAGCCAGAGAGAGAGGGAAAAGAGGAAGCAAGAGCCTTCCAAACAATTGGATGCAGAAGCCAGCTCCCAGAGAAGTAATTTTTCAGCTTTCCTGGTTTGTTTAGTGAGAAATGGCACTCCAGTTTATTATGATGTGAAAAGGCAATGAAGTCCTTATTCAGAATTAATATAAAAATGACTGAAATGTATCTTGCTTGTCTCTAAACTTATAACCTGTTTGGATAATGCCCTTGGAGTCACAGCTCCTTGTTTAGATCCACAAGTTAGTGAAGCTGGTAATGCATGCCGTATGGTTTTCTCTAAATGATAATTAAAGGTCATTCAGAACTACAAATTACATACTCTAAAAAAGTTAACTTAATTTAGGATTACTGGCTGGATGATGGGTCACTCCCCACCCAAGCAGGTGTAATAGGAACTGCATTGTCTGAATCTTGTCAGTATGCTAGACATGATGAATTGTCATAACCCAATTATCTCTAAATTTGACTTTATTTTGCAGATTCTCCTTGCAAATGTTTAGCATGTTGTGCATTTTCTGTGATTTATCCTGAGCAGATAAAACATTAATAGGGGAAATCTAAACAAATGCCTTCCCTGGATCTCCAACATGGCTGTAGGAATGGCCTGCCCAGGGTATCACGCTGTAAGCCAGGCTCCACAAGACAACTGCATTCTGAGATCAATCAGCATTAAATCAGAAACATTCATCATGATTGAACTTGAAATTAACTGCACCCTCTGACTGAAAAGTACTTACTTATAACCTTTCAGTTAGTTTCTGTAATGAAAGATGGCAATGAATTAGTGGTGATAGCCTGGAGAAAGATGCTTAATGGAGAAGAGGCATCTGGGAGTCAGGAGCTGAGCCCTCTTATACTGGTTTTACTGAGGGCCTCTCTCCCTCAGAACCAATACCAGAAGATTTCCTTTCCTCAAAGCCATAGCTGCTTGCACTTAGAGGCAAATAGTTTGGAAAATCTTTAATTAGTCTTAAAATTTGCAGGGTGTCGGGAGTCAGAAATCCCTGGAGGCCAGCTGCTCTCCAAAATCAGTATTTAAAACAGAAGCAGAGCAAGCATAGATTTGGGCCCGAGGTTCTCCAATCCTGCTGCTGAGGTTAGAAGCCGGATTCCAAAGCTTCTTTCTGGGTCTGAGACCTTAAGAAAGTTTCACAGTCCTGTGAGTCTCACTCCTTCATCTACCAGGTGGCCATAATAGCAACAACATGTCAAACTGGAAAGACGCTCTGCAGGGCAAGGGTACCGCCGCCAAGCCTGACAGTTCTATCCACAGGACCCACATAGTAGAAGAAGGCCAGAACCAATTCCACAAATTGTCTTCTAACCTCCACATGTGCACTGTAACACACACACACACACACACACAAAATTGGAGTCTAATTTTAAAGTAATAGTATGTCATGGATCTGAATACAAAATTTTTTCACGAAGCCTCATATCTAGAAATAATCTGTCTATGGGGACATTTGGCAACATCTGTAGACATTTCTGCTCCCCATCACAAGTGGGAGACAGGGTTGCTGACATTAGGTAGATGGAAGCCAGTGGTCCATAGGACAGCCCCACAGCAAAGACATAGATGGTCCCAATTGTCACTTACACCCAGAAGAGAAGAAACTATAAAATAAATAGTGGAAGGAGGGCCTTGGAAAGAGGGACAATGAAGGGAGAGATGAGAGGCTCTTCTAGAGAGCGGAATACTTGTGAGGAAGGAGTACCTGAGTGATGCCAGGCAGGACCAGGAAACCATCTGCAAGGTCAACCCAACAAATGAGGAGAAATAAGAAATCTCAGCTATTTGAGTGTGGCTTCTTGCCTACAGGCTTGAATTATTTAAGCCCTCCCGACCCCTGCCCCACCCCAGCCTCACTCCCCAGGGAGAAGCAGTTTACCTTGGAGGCCACAGGAGTTGCAATTTCTCCTGGGCCTACATGTTAATCCAGAGCCCAGGCTCTGTGGAATTGTGACGTCAGTGAAGTGTGTCTTTAGTCTATCTTTATTTTTGTTTATCTTTGCTGTTCTTGGCCATTGTGTCCTCCTCACAGATGCTCTGAAGCTGCTAGCTCTCCCATGAGGTTACTTTGTAATCATCTTTTATTAGGAGGCTCCCTCCTTCGAGAGTACCTCCTCTTCCTTGCACCCTAAGAAAGACTTCTTTCCTTCCGTCCTCACTCCCACATGGTATCACAGCAGAACCCCATGGGTCAGTGCTGTGGTGCCTGGCAGCATGGTCCTGTGAGGTTGATAGTGCTCTACTTTGAACCCCAAGTGCCTTGGACCTATACCACTGCTAACCTCACGTGCATTGAGTGTGTCAGTTTCTGTATCAAAGTCCTGGAATGATCATCTCATAGAGATAAAAGGCTGCTTTTGGTTTATAGACTTCGAGGTTTTGTCCATTGCTGTTCACCCCATTGATTTGGGTCTGTGGTTATAACATGACAAACACAAGCTCATGGCAGAGCCATTCATCTCATGGCTGGGAATGAAAAAGAGAAGAAGTGAAGGGCCAGCAGCACCACAATCTCCACAAGGGCACAACTGTAATGGCCTAGGGGCCTCTTACTAGGCTGGGATGGGTCTAGAGGATGGTGAAGATCTAAACTGTGCCACTGAGAAAGAAAAGCTACGAGAAAGAAGAAAAAACAAAGGGATAAAATAAACTGCCCAAGGTTCCATTTCTTTCTCTGAAGAAAGCAGAGACAGAGACTGGGAAGGAGATGGCTCCTTCCATAACGTGCTTACCAGACAAGCATGGAGATCTGAGTTTGACTCCTACAACCTGCATTTTAAAAAGTCAGCCATGGCGGTACATGCTTATAATCACAGCTCTGAGGAAACAGATGCAGACAGATCCCTGGGGTTTCCATCTTGTGTGCTAGTGACTAAGACCCTGTAGTGAAAAACCCTGACTCAAAAACAAACAAACAAATGGACAGCACCTGAAGAATGACATCCGGAATTCTTCTCTGGCCATCACGTCTGTGTATGTGTGTGTGTGTGTGTGCAGGTCAGAAGTTGGACATCAATATTTTCTCAATCACACTCTAATTTGTTATTTTGAAACAGGGTTGTTGTAAGAAATTTCTGGCCCGGTCTAGCCCTAAAGCCCCAGTGAATCTCTCCTGCTCATGGTCTGGCCTAGCCTGAGGTTTGGACGGACCCACCTGCAGCCCCTCTGGCAATTAGTCCCAAATAATGACTCAGACACTTATATTAATTACATATGGTTTGGCCCATGGCTCAGGCTTATTGCTAACTATCTCTCACATCTTAACTCAACCCATCTCTATTAATCTGTCTTGCCATGTGGCTCATGGCTTATCTGTACTCCATTACATATTGCTTCCTGGGTGGCTGGACGGTTTCTCCATCTGACTCCACACTGCTTCTCCTCTATCTATGCTTGGATTTCCCGCATGCTTCTAACCCACTCTGCCATTGGCCAAAACAATTTCTTTATTAGCCAATGATATTCACAGTATACACAATGACATCCCACATCACAGGGTCTTACTGAACCTGGATCTCATTGATTTCACTGGGCAGGTTAGGCAGCACGTCACAGGGATCCACCTAACTTGACCTCCCCGGTGTTTGAATTACATACATGCACTGATGTATTTAGGGTTTATGTGGGTGCTGGGAAAGCGAATTCAGGTCCTCTCTGGCACATTACTCACAGCTGTAAGTCTTCTGACTGATATGCAGTCTACTTGCTAGTTACACTATTATGTTAAGATGTCTCACTGAGAACCCAGAAATACCCTAACTATATGATACACATTTGGGCTTGAAGATCTTAATATCTGAGAAACTAGGAACATCTCAGATTCCAGAAATCTGTCTCAAAGGATAAGCCTGCTCCATGAGGAAAGCAGCAAGCATATTCCCTCTTGTTGCAACACCTCTGAAATATTAAATTTTTGCTTATATTTGAATTGAGTCATGTGTTAAAAAAAAAAACATTGCATTCCTTTGACATAAGACAAATGCCTTGTGTTGTGTTTACATTTAAGAGGTGGATAAGAGCAGGGCCCACATTCCAGGCTGAGAAAATACTGATGCTGCCATGTTAGAGAGGCAGGTTAGGGTTTAATTCATACCTGTGGATTAAGAATGAAAAATGAGCCCACATCTATGCCTGATGCCCATGTAAATGGTATATATGTACCGAGGCCTGTCTGCCTTCCTTAATGTACTTGGGATAAAGTAAATACTGGAGAGCCTGGTGTCTTGCATAAGCCTAACAAAGCTGGTGCAGCTGGAGCCCAGATGGTCTCGGGTGGTGGAAGATCTCAGGGACTGAAGAGAAGGGGCAAAAGCCAGAAGATGCCCTGGAGGTGTGGGGGTGGAGAGTGGGAGATACCCTATAAATGCCCTTGCTCTGGGGTAATCTTTATGCATAATTGAGAAGTGGATGACCTACAATTCAGAAAGATGCTTCCACCCATCCCCTCTTTGGCAATCCTGCCACCCCACCTCCCTCTCCATCCTTCCCAGGGTTCATGGTGTCTCTTTTTACATATTCACTCTTATTTTAGATTTTATTTTATTATTTTTGTGTGTCTATGTGTATGTGTGTGGTGTGTGTATGTGCGTAGTTGTGGAGGCACAAGCATACCATAGCTGCCCATGAGGGTCAGAGAAAACGACTTTGTGGAGTCAGTTCTCACCCTCCATCTTTATAGAGATTCCAGGGATCACACTCAAGTTCTCAGAAATAAGCAGCACAGTCTTTTACCAGCTGAACCATCCCAATGGTCCCTACCCAATCACTTTTAATAACATTTACTAATTGTACAGCACAATGGCTTCTTTGGCACAGTGTCTGTTGGTAAGTAGTCAATAGAAGTGTGACAGTGTACACACCCCATATCTCTCCCCATCTCTCCCCATCTCACCTGCACCTAGGTCAAAAGATTCAGTTGCATCTTTGTTATATCAAGTGACTAGAAACAATCCTAGTGCCAGGCAACAGGTGAAATAGGTTGAAATTTGTATTCATCTGTGACTTCTCACTATAAAATAGGACCAATATTGACTGCTTGTTTCTTGGAGTTCCATGAAGATTAAATAAAAGAACTTGGCAAGCAGCAGGCTGTACCTTGCAGCTGTGCCTATCATTGCTCTTATCACTGTTACTGTTTCAGAGATACTGTATAGCTGCTAAAAGGCAAGATCTGTGGTGTTTAGTAACTGAAACTATCAGGGAAACACAAGTGCAAAACAGGAAGTATATGTGAATCTGTATTTTTATTTGCACAGCAGTGCTAGTTGCCACTGAAGAACACACTTACTTACCTTGTCTGGACAAGCCTCACAGATTCCTGAGTGAAGTTGCAAAATGCGAATGTGCAGAAATGATATTTGTAGTTTTCAATGTGTTTTAAAACATATAATACCTGAATATACATTTGTGTGTATAAAATGTACATACTGTCAGCAGGACCACAGAGCAAGCAAGCACCCACAAAGTAGATAAAAAAGTACCTTTGGGGAGTGTGTTTCTATGATGCCTTCCTACATAGACAAGGTCTGGGAAGAGATAGAAAAGTAAATGCTTCAGGGGCTGGGGGAGTGACACGCTCAGTGATGCACATGCAATACATGCCTGAGGACATGAGTTCAATTCCCTAGACATAGCAGCCTGTTCCTGTAACGCTAGCATACCCTGGGAAAGCAGAGCCAAGGTGATCCCTAAGGTTTGCTGCTCAGTCGAATTAAACTAGCAAGGTCCAGGTTTTCTGTGATTCTGTCTCAGAAAACCAACTGTAAGTGACTAAGTGACTCAGTGTTGACTTCTAGCCTTCACAAGTACACATTGCACACTCACCCTCATGTGTGCCTGCAAGCATGTGAACATACAGAGAAGGCATATTTCATCTGTAATAAAAAACTTCAGAACAGAGAGGCCTTTGGGGGAACCTTCCAGAACAGATGTCTCATCTATGGAAGACAGACCCAAGGCTCTTGGAAGAGGAGCTAAAGTCACACAGCAGAGTCTTTGGGGAAGAAGTCCTGGCACTCAGATGGCTGATGGGGAGAACCAACATTGCAAGTCAGCTCAGAAAAAGGGTCCTGGGGATGAGTGAAAAGGATGTTGAGGTTTTACCAGGGGTCATCAGCATGAAAATTCAACCTGTAAACTTAGGCTTTCTCCATCCCATTGTGTCTCAGGGATTCCTGGATTGGCTTGCTCATCACTCAGGGCCCTCAGTTGTATTAATGCTTAGAAGAGTGGGAAAAGCCTTGAGAGACAGTGTGAAGAATCTATGTCTTTGCCTTAGAAAAGATTAAGAGTTTCAAGACAAAGCATAGCAGATCTAGAATGTCACCGGTCAGCAAGGAGCCGTGCCCGAGAGAGTTTACCTGAAGTGCAGATCTCAGAGAAGCAACTGGATAAGGTTGTGTCACAGAGGCAGGGGGACATCCAGACAAGAGGGCCACATAAGGTGGCTGTGGGTTACAGACACCCCTTTTGAGCAGCACTGAGGCCTTCAGCAAAGTGGGAATTGTTCTGTGGGATTTCTTACGTATCAGATTTGGCATTCTGCTAACAGGGACAATGGCCTGAGTTTATACACCCCTGCTAGTGGACACACAGACGCAGGCCACTGGACAGAGCCTGGGTGGAACCCTTTCTCCACATTAGACTCTCAGCCTGCTTCCTTTCTTTCCACCTTTCCTTTGTGCCTCAAGCAAAGATAAAATTTAGAGGTGATCCTGTGAACCCCACTCCTGAAGCTATTCCCTCTTACCAGTGTGACAAAGGGATCCTCCACAGCTCCAGCCACCCACCAAGAATATACTTGTTAGGTTTTGTGTCCTCAAGGTTCCTGTCTGCCTTGCAATAGAATTAAAAACTAGAAATGAATGAAAGCAGCAGTTGTATCAAATCTCCATGGCCCAGAAAATTAAACACGTCCTTAGACATGTGCACATGCACAGGTGCACATACACATATACATACACAAACACATACACACATGCATGAGGAGGAGGAGAAAGGCAAGTGGATCTTTAATCTGTGCCAGCTGGACAAGGACTGACTACGTCTCATGCCTGTCTAAAAGAAAGTGTAAGGGTTTCTCTTTGCTGGAAGCAGCCATGGTGGAGTTTTGGTTTACTTGCTCTGCATTCCCTCAACTTGTCGAGTGGGCTTTATGAGCTGAATTTTTCAGACAGATGAGCATAGTGGTTGACACTCATTTGCCAAAATTTACCTAGGTGTCACCGTCATAGAAGAAAGAAAATGATTCTCTTGAATCCCACACACGTTGATGAAGAATAAACAGCCTTGTTGAAACTTGTGGAGCACATGACTTGCAACAATAAAAGCCTTTGGTTTGCTTGCTGTAGCACAAACTACAGAAATATTTAATCTTTAAAAATACACAATGGTATCTTAAGTTAGCTGCAGGTTCAAAGTCAGTACTTGGTGTATTTAAAATGCAGCACCATTGTATATTTCTCAAATGCAAACATCGGAATATGAGGAATAGCTAAGGAGCACTAGACCATATCTTAGCCTTATAAAAGTGTCTCCTGTGGATTTTAACCACATCTCTCAGTATTCTCGATAGCAGAACACATAGAAAACAAGGCCATAGAAATGTGTGGGCCTACCTGGTGTGCGGTCTGTGTCAATGCAATGTGAGGATTATGTAAACTTTACGTACCTAGTCTTCTGCTTTTGAGCAAGGAAATAAATCTAAATGTTGATAATTTTTCCAATCTGTTGTATACTTGGAGTTTTAAAAAATTCTATTTTTGACACACTATTTCTCTGTCCTTTAAATAACAACCAAAATGGATTATTTATAGTGTATCCTTTTGTCTGTTTTAATCTATGTTTGATGTCCAACTGTGTGTATATAAAACTGCTGGTTTTACACTGTAAAATTGATATGTGTTCACTTAAAAAGAATTTTATGGTGTGTGTTTGATTCAGCTCTAAACAGTAAAGACTTAAACATTAGGGAATTTTTTCTTTCCTGACAAGTCATGAGGCAAGCCGTAGGACAGTATTACCTACTAGAACTAGAACTTTCCAGGATGGTGAATAGTCGTGTTGTCCCATTCAAGAACCACTAACCATAGGAATCTGTTAAGCACTTGAGATGAGGCCAGTAGTAGAGCTAAGAGACTGATTTTTTTTTTAACTTGGTATAATTTTAATTAAAATTCCTGTGTGTGATCCATGATGCTAACATTGTAGACAGTAGAATGAAAACAATAGGTTGACATGTAGGAAGTTCAGGCCTCTTCATTCTTGAGAAATGCTGTGAGAAAATGAGGAAACAGAGTAGCTGAGAAAAAGTGATACCACCTAGCAGATGGTAAGCAGAGAACAGACAATTCTGTATCTTGATCCTGGACTCAGATTTTTCTTATTATGTGACTCCAGTGAGTTATAAAAGGCCCCAAGACTCTAATTTCCTGTCATTAAAAGGCATCCCTCACCTCCCAGCCCTGCTGTGTGACTTGAGATCATCAGCATATTCCCTATATCATGACAGCACTCACATGAACCTATGAACATGAAATCCATTCTTGTGTTTCCAGAATATTAGAGTGGTGCCCATCAGTACTCACTGCTGTCACTGGAAAGGAAGAACACTTCATCTTGTCTGTCATCTGTAGTGACAGACACAACGCATACTCCTTGCTGACAGATTAAGGTAGCCATGGATCCTGGTGGACAGAGACTGTGGCAATGAGCAGGACCCTTGCAGAGACCTCTAGACCAGGAGCTACAGCTACCACAAAATGTTCACTTCCATTTTTAAGGTTGTATTTCTAAGTAAAGGGTTTTATTATGACATTTTCATACATTTTGTTGATCTGCCTCCCCAATTCTACCCCCTTATCCCCTACTGCAGTAGCCAGAAATTTTTATTAAAATTTTCTTAATGTTCCTTGTCGAAATTGCAAAGTGGGCCCAAGATAGAATTCGAACCTGTCGGGAAGGAGAGCCCACAGATTCTGGTTTAACAAGCTCATTGTGCAAAGAAGTATTTAAAGACCATTGGCCGAGAAAGACTTCCGCTGTGTAATTATAACTAAACTGAGTCACTCAGAGCTTTCTAGAATCTCTTGATGAGTGACAAGACTTACTGCCATGAAGTACAAAGAGGAGTTCTGTGTGTACGAACAGTGCCAGCACCGTAAGAGTTCCAGAGAAACAGAAGAAAGGAGTGAGTAAGCCTTTGAGCATTGCTGGGGGCGGTGCCTGGACCAGGTTCTGAAGGATGAATAGGTTTCACCAAGTTGCTGGGATGGAACAAGATATTAAAGGTACCGTTTCTCAGGCTTTAATGCACATAAAACTCACCTAGGATTCGTGTTTAAAATGCAGATTCTGGCTCCAGTGCACCTGTTTGCCTGAACAGCATGAACAGAATGGGGGTGGGGTGGCTCACTTTGAGCAGCAAAGCCCTGCTGCTCTATGTGCTGGGAGCATTGTAGGTTACCCTGTGAGTTCTTTAATGGAAAGCCCCTCCAGCTAGGGAAGATAATTACCCATTGTTAAAGAACCAACCTGGCTCTACTGCGTCACAAGCTGCTCCAGCCATAACCAATCATCAACTGTTGTAAGCATTCTAAATAAACACATTAAAACAGTTTAATGGTTACCCCTACTTTCTCTTTTTTTGACTATTTTATCCTGGCTGATCCCTTTTCTTCCCATATCTTCCCCACAAGCTCATGGTTTTTATTGTTTGCTCAAAATAGAAAGTAAAAATCCCATATATTTTTTCTGAAGCCCTGAGAGGTCTCCTTTATTTTGCACCTTGGGGTAGCTGTAGAGAGGGAGGTCTCTCTCATTGCTCCTTTATTGGCTATCTCAGTGTTATATTGTTAACCTATAAGAAAGTGTCCCTGGAGGTCCTGGGGACAGAGCTCAGTTAATGGAGTGTTTGCCTAGCATACACAAAGCCCTGTCAGCACCCCAAAGCCCCAACATGGCTGGGTTTAGCCATAGCCCTGGAAATCTGGGGGTGAAAGCATAAGAATCATTATCTTCATTGATACTGTAAGTCTGAGGCCACTGGACTACCTCAAACCCTGTTTCAAAAATAAAACGAAACTTTTCCACTGTAATTCTATCTCCAGACTAAACCCTTCTCTTTGCCATGGCACCTAGAAGCTAGGGAGGCCATGACATTGGTGATGAACACAGTATGCAGAGCTAGATTACAATCCAAACTGTGAGCCACACTTACTCTTGCAATTTTGGCAGTGGGGCAGCTGAGATAGAAACACTGAGTTCAAGACCTGCCTGGGCCACATTGCAAGTACCAGGATAACCAGGGCTACACAACAAGACCTTATCTCAAAAAAACATAAATATACATAGAATACAGATACCAAGAGGTCCTATCTTAAAGTATTTCTGGAAGGATTATATAAACCAGTGTAAGAAAGGGCACAGACTTCCACACTTCAGCCACTTCTGGCCGACCTAATGTGCTCACATATATCCATCACCTCCTTCCCTGCTGCTTCTCCTGGTACGCTGACGGGGACTACAAGCCAGCCCCTGCTTGTGTATCTCCTCCAGAGGACTCAGTCTTGTTGATACAGAGCAGCAGAAACACCCACACCCCTTGTTGGTTCTCTCCTCATGTTTCCTTTTGAGCCTGAAAGACACAGCTGCCCAGGAGAAAAAGAACAGAGTACACTTGCCAGGGGAAGCACAGGCATATGACTCATACACACAAACAGGATTGAGATTCTTCTCTTCAGGGCTTGGCTTCCTTAACTGTAGATTATATCTAATTTACCTTACGGAATTGAAATAACTACTGTTCTGTGTCCTGCAATACAGTGTCATATTGTCACAATTATGGGCTTTCCCGTGTTCTGAAAGTCTTCTTATTTATCCTACAATGGATTGAGGACTCCTGGGTTGTGTCTTGAAAAGGTTAAGTCATTCACCCATTTATACTAGAATCAGTTTTCCATCCATGGCCACTTTCCCTGTGCAAGCTCTCTGCTCCGAGTATGAAGGTTGCATGCAGCACTCTGCTGAAGACAAGGCATTGTTTGTTGTGTAGGGAACAGATCTTGAGGAAAGAGGAAATAACTCAACTTCAACTAATTTTCTTCCTCCTATTTTATGTGAATGTTTTTGCCAGTGCATGTGGAAGGCAGCCGTCAACCTCGAGTGCTGGCACCATCCACTTTGCCTTTTGAGACAAGGTCTCTCTCCCTGAGCTCTGGAACTAGTCAGTGTGCCTCTTCTCTCTGCCTCCCCAGCACTGGGATTGAAGGCCAAGTTCTAAGCACAAAAGATATTTATTTACCATAGAGGGGCAAAGGGCAGGGGATAAGAGACAAAATAGGAGATAGAGGCTGAGGGAGAAGGGGAAGGTAACCAGGAAGAGGGGGAGGGAGTATTTGCCCCTGAGGGGAAAAGGGCACCTGTGGATAGAGTGGAGACAGGCGTGGCTCATAGGCAAATGGCAGTTTACAAAGGCAAAAGGGGAAACCCCATGTTAGGATGAGGTGTTTAATTTTAATTGGGCATGTTAATTAGGCGAGCCAAAAGGGGGCTTCTGATGGCTGGACTTCAATACTTCGATAGCTGGACCTTGGTAATCAACCTCAGGAGGAGGAAGTGGCCAAATAAGAGAACAGACCTTAGTAGCAGCTTTAGGGATACGATCTAATGACTTTCAGCACGGCAGAAGGAACTGGGAGAAGGGTAAGGCCTGCCTGGACCATGTTTGGCATGCTCACGCTGGTAAGATTCCCTTCAATAGTTACAGACACACATTGCCACACCAGCTCTTTACGTGGATGCTGAGAATCTAACTCAGGTCTCCCTGCTTGTACCTACTCACTGAGCTGTCTCCCCATCCTTCTTCTTCATGCTGACCTAGACACTGTAAATTTTATTTCCTAAGGTTGTGCTTTTCAAGCTTGTGAAGGCTTGTCGACTCTCAACAACTAATATTTCCCAATTGCTTTCTGTGTATATCGAGCAAGTATATCAAATGTACGTTGACCCCAGGGCAGCATCAGAACTTCTATGAGGTAATTTCTACGAGGCAAATTCCTCATCTGGTTCTAAGGATGGTCCTTCATCAAGACCCTAGTTGCACAAGTGTGATGTTTTTCCTTCTGTTATTGGGAGCTGTTGGGGTTGGGGGAATGCAGCAGGCCTTAAGAACATGCCTCAGCCCTGCTACTCACTGGTAAACAGAATAAGCATGCTGCCTTCCTTCAAAACCCCAGTCCACTGGTGGGAGAACCGACTTCTAAGTCAGGACTGAGGAGATGACAAAGAGGACCAGTCTGGCTGACAAGAAGATATTTGATAATGAGCAGGCAAGCGTGCAAAGGACAGAGTAGCAGGAATATGCTCAGGTGGATCAGTGTGTGGGCCTGGGGGTTGGCGCAGAAATTTAACAGTGGAACCAATATGGAAATCCAAGTGGGTAGTAAGGATAAGGTGAAAGAAAACAGAGCATCGTCTCCCAACCCCATGGTAAGGGGTTTAAAATAATGTAAGGGGTTTAAAGTAAAGTAACTATAATGCTTTGAGTGATATTTGTACTCACTACAGCTCATGAGGAGGCTTAATTCTCTAATAGAACAGTACCAAGGTGGGGAGGTCTTTAAGGGAGCCATGTGGGTCATGGGACAGCACTCTTGGAAAGAATTAACACCAGTCTCACATAAGTGGGTCAGAACTCTTGGGTCTGGATTAACATCAGGACCCAGAGCCCAGCTGCTATGGAAGTTATGGATGTGAGATGCTGGAGCCAGGACTGTGCAGTATTTTCTAGTAGTGTATCATTCAGGTGAGGCTAGAATTAGAGGGGACAATGTGTGAGGTTTAGGCAAGACAGATGCCACTAAGGCTCCAATGTATTGCTTATGGATCCAGTTCAGCCAAGAAAGAAGAAAATAGCTCATGTTAGAATTGTAAAAATAAAATAAGATGAGGTCACAGAGTCCATGGGAAATCAGGGGGAAGACAAGGTCCACAACACATGAAAAGAGAGTGTCTGTGTACTGGGAGACATTCTGGAAAATAAGATTCAGGATGCAGTCTGAGTTAATGGTGCCAGTGAAGCTAAAGGTTGGGACAAGGATCTAGAAACAGCTACAATTCTAAAGTGATGCAGGGGACTGTGGGGGAGTCACACAGGGGCCCGTGGGGAGTCACGCAGGGGCCCTGGGGAGTCACGCAGTCATGCAGGAGTCTGTGGGAAAGATGGATGGAGATGTACAGACCATTTATAAGAGAGTTTATCCCCATTTGCTGGTGATAGCACAGTGGGAAAAGGGATCTAAGACGAAGTCAGGTGGTATTGAAGGGGAAAAAATCCTTTAATTTAGTCAGGATTTTTTTGACACCTAAGTGAGTGTAAAGAAAACATAGTAATGAGTTTTGTATTAATGAGCTTCAGCTTCCTATCAGCACTGTTGCTGCTCTTTATGAGTGCGTATAGCCTATTCCCTTCCTAACCCTTCCTGGACAAACCGCACTGGCCCAACTCAAGGGTTGTCACTGCTGAGCATAATTTTATTTTTACTACTTGTACTTCAGTGCTCAAAGGGATTTTTTGCCATGTTTCTAAATGTTATGTATGTGGATACACTATTTTCTATAATATGCTCCTATTGCTAAACTTGACTATTAAATGAGCTTTGCACTAGGTGAATTTGCACAGCTATAGACCAACTTATGTGTGTTGACCCTATTTACAATAAGTTTGGCTAAGGTATGGTATTTGGCAATTTGAGTATATTTTGACATAGAATATTTGAGCTTAAAATGAGTTCACTGGGACATAATTGTATTGAGTCAAGAAGCATGCATGTATATGTGTGTGTGTGTGTTTGTGTGTGTGCATACTTGTCTATACATGTGTATGTAGGGGGCTCATGTTCACATGTGTGTATACTTGCATGTGTGTGAGTCTGTATATGTTGGTGTATTTTTATGTGTGTGTGTGTGTTTGTATGTGAGTACATGTGTGTGCCTGAGTGTTCTTCTGTGTGCACATCTATTTGTGCATGCATATGTGTGGGTATTTCATACACTTGAATGTATGTAGTATTCACATAATATTGCCACATAGCTTTTCAATATACAAATATACACTTTATCATTTTGCCCCTTGAAGAATGTTCAGTCATTTCTGATTTCTCTCAATTCCAAGCATTGCTTCAGTGAATATTCTTGCACCTGAGTAAGAATTGCTCTGGATTAACCTACCCCTGAGACCTTGGGTTATACCAGAAGGCCTCTTTACCATGGCTAGATGCTGCCAAGCCACACCTCCAAGAAGTCATAAACATTTATGCTCACTCTAATTCTATTTCCATTATGTCATAGTATTTATCATCACTACTGACAGCACTTCATAATTGTACATCAAATGGTATTTGCTGTGTTGGCATATATTTCCATGATTACTACCCTGAAAAATTATTATTTCATATTTTAATGGGGTTTATATTTACCCTTGACCCTCCTACCTATGAGTTCTGCATCTAGGATTTCAACCAGTCACAAATAGATTATCCACTTGAGACAGGCGGGGTTCATGGAAGGGGCTCAGAGGAGGGGGTCTGGAGGGGGAGGGGACAAAGGGAGGAAGGGAAAGTGACAGAATTTTATTTCAATTCAAAATACTTTTTAAAAGAACAGAAAAAAAATATTTAGAAAATTGTGTCTGGTACAGGGGACTGCTCAGTAGAGTGCTTGTCTTACCATCATGAAGACATGAGTTTGATCCCTAGAACTCTCCTAGAAAAAAAAATTAAGCTGTAATGGCACACACTTACAATCCTGACGATAGGAAGCAGAGAAAAGTGAGTCACTGAGGATCACTGACTAGCCAAGCTAGCTTTTCTGGAGAGCTCTCGATCAGTGAGTTAAAGGTACCCACGTGTTGACCTTTGGCTTCCAAACCCATTGGCATCTGAAGCTCCATCTGTACATGTATATCCACCTATATACCCTAACACACAGGTACACAGACCCAAAGACACACACATGCTCACACGCAAACAACTATGTCTGTACTCAATGTGTATAGATTTGTTTTCTTATTTTTCACTAAAACTGCAATATAATGGATACTTACATAAAGATGTTTGGAGAATGCACATAGACTATTACAAACATTGCCATTTTGTGAAAGATTCTTAATCACCAGTGGATTGCCATCTGCAGAGATGCTAAAATTAACCCCTATGATACTGATGGACAACTTGTATATGTGTGTGGGGGGCTACATTTCAGAAATGTAATTATGAGCCTACTTTATTTCTAGACTATCACAGGTTTTAAAACTTAGTATATTGAATCATCAAGACAGAACGCTGTCTAGAGGAGCTAGGCATTATAGATTGGCACTGAATTTTGTGCCAGGGCATTAAAGAAATGAAGAATTTATCATTTACGAACTTGGTAACCTGGGAGGGAAACCATTCAACTCTCTGTATCTCATTGTTCCTTAAATGAAGGAAATAATGATGTTAATAGTTCCAAAGATAGAGCCCACCACTTTCCTCATTCAGTTATGTTTAGCTCACGTCAGTGGAAATTTCTATGAAGGAGCTATAAGCATCCATGTGCGCAGCAAATGTTGGGGTCTTTTGGTCTATCTGAGAAGCCAGAAAAGTAAATGAAGCATCCTTGGAAAGAACAGTGGAAAGACTCAGCTTCACTGCAAGTTCTAGAGAGCAGTTGTCTTGTGACACACAATCCATAGTTTATCTCAAGAGACAATGTATCCAAGCCAGGGCTCCCAGACCCTGTTGGAGCATCACCAGCAAGTGTAGGCAGTTTCCTTCCCTCCGACTCTGCAATTAGTCCTCTGAATTACCTTAACAGACGCGTTTGTTTGCTCTGTGAACCCTTTTTATTTGTGAGAAATATATTGTTTTAGGCCCGAATTCCTTTTCCCTGGATATGCCCCATGCTGTAATTTATTGGTTATGTCTCTTAAATTCCTCTTTAATAACCTTGAATGACTTTAATCAGGTTAGTAGAAAATATCAACCAAAAGATTAGTACTTAGCTCTGAAATTCATTTACTAGATTTTTTTTTTTTATGTTTTTAGCATTGATTCTTAGAGTCAGGGTGTCTGAGTTTCCACTCTTCAGTCAAGACACTGAACTTCACAGCAAGGAAAAGTTGTTTATCTCCCAGGATCCTTCAAGGGCTTCAGAAACCTGACATGAGAACAGGAATTTAAGGGGCCACAAAGACAGCCCCCTTCCAGGACACTAAGAGTCACCTGGAAAGCAAAAGGCTAAGCAAGCTTTAACAATCCTAGCAACCCAACCTCCCTCTGGCTACCAGTGAGATTTCACCAAATGGTCTTTGCCGTGGGGGAGGGAAACTCTTGCTTCAGCAATAGCCACCAGTGTGAAAATGCTGAGCTACAATTACAGCTCAAGGAGATGCCCAGCTGGAAATGTTTGAAAGGATTTTGATACCCAGTGGAAAACTCTGGAAAGGTTCTGGGGTTAAAGGTCATGGGCGCAGCCTTAAAATCTATTCATAACAGGGCTTGTTTTTCTATCAGCACATGGCAGGTGAGTCTTGGACATCACATCTGCCTCCTTGGGGTGCTGACAAAATGTCAGAACTCTGTGCCCAGCTTAGCCTAGCCATCACTCACTTCAGACCTTGTACAAACAGTTCCAAGGCTCCTAGCCCTTCCTTTTCATTCAGGCTGTTTTTGAAGTTAAACAAAGTCACTGACCATCACAAAGAAAATATTCAAAGCATTGTGGGGGGAAAAGGAGTGTGCAAAATGCAACTGTTTACTTTGCTATGTTTGGATAATAAACAAATATTCACACCTGTGGTGGGCCTCTGGCTGATGAAGAGCCTAGCAAACTATTTGAAACAAATACAGTTTCATACTTTTCATAACTGCAAGCCATTTCAGCATCTATTTCCAAGATGGAAAAATTAAGGCACCAAGAAGAGAAAGTAAAGCTGTCAGTGGGTCCCAAACCACAGGCGGCAACTTGCTGAACTGGTGGAACTCCAGCACTGATCTATTCATGCATTTCACATCTAGATTCTTCGATCTTGCTGGAAGAAGGTGAGAGATCTTTAAAGTGACATGTTGAAGGCCTTGACAGATTGCTTCAGCACACAGAGAGAAGAGGTGGAGACTCCTCTTCACACAGAATTCAGGCCAAGCATGACAAGTGGAACAAAAATCGAGGTCAGGAAACCTGACACGATCAGTTTAGTAAACAGTGTGTCCTAAGGAGTCACACTATGGGCCATTTCTTGTTTTTAACTATGGTCAGCCCAGTGGCATAGTAACTCCACAGTACCCAAATATTGATAGGGTTACCAACACCCACTCCAAAAGCAGCTAACATAGAGACAGCCTCTGTCAACAAACAAAGAAGTCCTTTGCTGCTAACATTTGCAGGCAGCTAAGTGCATCTACCTGGCTATTTTTATATCCATCCAGGATACCATTGCCTTGACATTTCTCTTGAAGATCTGTGCGGTTATTTACTGAACTGCACAGTATTAATTTCCTGGAATTCAGGGTTGGCTTAGGGACCAAGTCGGTTGCTCACTGTTGCCAACTGGTAGCCAGGCACAATGGTAGACAAGACCAATGAAGATTGTCCCTCGTGTGATGACTGAGTTTGTTGGGTGGGCTTCGTGTTCTCCTGTGTCCACAGATCTCCTGGCAGATTCGGAAACAAAAGTATTGGTTCATGGATGTGGAGGGAAAAAAATACTGAAGCTATTCTCCTAGATGAAACTTGGTCCATTTGTGGGAGAGGTTGGCCAAGTTGCCTCCTGATTTATGCCTGAAGAATTCAAGCAGGAGACTGGGATCTCAAGGCAGTCTAGCTCTCAAGTACAATTTGTGCAATGAGATTCATTTTTATTATTATAGCTCTTTGATAACAGAGTTATGAGCTCACAAGTCAGCAGAGAGTTGTGCTGCATGGGTTGCATGTTCAAAGTTCAGTAAAGCAAAACATTATTTGTCTTCAGAAAAACACATCTGGGGTATGGAAGTGTAATTTACCCTAACTATTCTCTAGAAATCGAGGAAGGTTACTGGTATTCTGTGCTCCTTCTCACTTTATGTCATTCCAAGGTCCCTTCTTGAGAAATAAGAACACTGGGTGTTCCCATGTCCATGTCACAAATTCATTATATCCTCTTGTAACCTTAATTCAACTCACAACAAACTTGTGTTAAACTCTCCAACTAAAACTAGGCCAGTGGGTTTTTCTTCCTCCTGGAGATGCTGGGCAGGGTGACCAGACACAAATACACTTTATGGCCTATCCCAAAGAGTGGGTGCTTGAAAGGGTATCAGCATGTCAGGTGTGGGGTACATGCTGCAGAAGGAAAGAGGTCAGAACTGAAGCAAATTTAACAGGGATTCTGGTCTACAGAAGGTTTGATTTTTGTTAGGGTTAAAAAATTACTCTCTGCTAAATTTTAAGCTTAAGAAGTTTGTTTGTTTACTTGCTGGGGTGACTGGGAGTCTTGCACACATGAGGCAAATACTCTATTGATAAACTGCTTCCCATCCTAGCTATTGAAGTTCTCAAGGGGGTCTCTCTCTGTCTCTCTCTGTCTCTGTCTCTCTGTCTCTCTGTCTCTGTCTCTTGTCTCTCTCTCTGTCTCTCTGTCTCTGTCTCTCTGTCTCTGTCTCTCTCTGTCTCTCTCTCTCTCTGTCTCTCTCTCTCTGTCTCTCTCTCTCTCTCTCTCTCTCTCTCTCTCTCTCTCTCTCTCTCTGTCTCTCTCTCTCTCAGAGGTTAGCAGAGAATGAAATAGATTTAGTACCATTTCTCAGCCTTGGTCTATATTGGAGGCCAGGTAAATAATTACTGGTCAATAATATTCTCTTTAAGATGTTGACTGTCTTTGAATTCTATTTACTAGGAGCAGGCACACACACACACACAAACACACAAATACACACACATACATACACACCAGTTATAACCATCAAAAAATGTCTCTAACCATATTCAAAAGTTCCCCTCACACTATCACCCCAAATGAAGAATCACTTGTGCTAGTTCATTTTCCATCAGTTTGACACAAATTAGAATCATCCAGAAGAAGCAAACTTCTTGAGAAAATGTCTCCATCAAATGGCCTGTAGACAAGTCTTTAGGGCATTTTTTTTTTTTGATTGATGGTTAATATGGGAGAGCCTAGTCAGCTGTAGGTGATGCTGCCCTTGAGAAGGTGGTCCTGAACTGTGTAAGAAAGCCTGCTGAAGAGTAAATAGTGGGGAGCAAGCCAGGAGAACAGCATTCTGTAATGTCTGTTTCAGTTTTTGCCTTTGAGTCCGTGTCCTTGCTTACCTCAATAATCAGCTGTGACCAGGACACATAAGCCAAATAAACCACTTCTTCCCCAAGTAGCTCTTGGTCCTGGTGTTTATCACAATAGAAAGCAACCTGACACAGCCCTGGTCTAAATGTTGTTTCTCAGAGGGACCGTGGACAGACTGCATCAGAGTCACCAAGGTGCATGTTAGGATACTGTTCCCGTGACTTCACCTACCCCTGCTAAAGCAGTCAGAGGTTGAACCAGGGCTTTCTTTAAGGTCCTCAATTATTCCTGTGAGGACCAAGCTCTTAAAACAGCTCTAAGTGTCTGGGATTTGCTTGGTGGGTAAAGTTATGAAGTAGAGTTAACACTATAAAGAAAGTTCTTAAAGGCTTGGGGCATATGTGCTCCCCTAGATTTCATTCAGAACAGAGTCCCCTACCTTGACTTTTGTCCCTTGTCATGTTACACCAGGAAAGGCACTTCACTTCAGCTATGTAAGAGCCACTTAAGAAACTTAAGAATTGTAGACAGCTAACTTCTACCTAGAGGGTGTGACTTGATGCTCTAAAATATGGTCAAATTATCAAGATCTTTACATCTCAAAGAATAAATCTAAGATAGAGAGCCACTAACCTGACCTAGATTCTAGAGCATGGATGTTATACTTATAGTACTTATTAAAATGTATGTTCATAAGCCTCCTGCTATGCACAGATGCTAAGTAACACAGATGGGATGCATTAGTGTATACAGAGGGGTGTGTGCATGTCTAGGAGTGTGTGCATGCATGTAGAGGCCAGAGGACAACCTCTGCTACCTTTCCCCAGGCATCATCCATCTTGTTTTGTTTTGATGTAAGCTCTTTCACTGATCCAAAGCTCTCTTAAGTAGGTAGGGCTAGCTGGGGAGCAATCCCTGAATTCTCTTAGCTTTGCCTCCCCAGCACTAGGATTATAGCCATTAGCCATTGGAAGGCTTTTTTTTTTTTTTTTTTTTGAAAGCATGGTTTATGAAGATAAAACTTAGGCACCTCTGCATGCAGGGCAAGCACTTTGCTGACTCAGATAGCTCCCCAGCCCTGTATTTGCATTTTTAACAAACTCATAATCACACACACGTGCATGCATATACATACTCCCCTAAAATCCTCCATGGAGAGTCTCAGACCCTAGGAAATAATTTCCCAGATTAAGGACAAGTGAGAATGTGTAGGTATGCTTTAACAAAGACAATCCCCCTATGTACACATGTGCTCCTGAAAGTTATGGAGAGAAGTTATTCCTTATGCCTTACTGGAAATCAGGCAACTTCATCAGCAGCTCTCTCATCACCTCGAGCATCGAGATCTGAGCCACGGAGAGTCCAGCTGTGCCTGGAACTGAATGGCACCCACTGCCCACTCCCACTAGATTTCTTCACTCATATTTCTGCATTTAGAGAGAATCCATTCCACTCCCAATTTTGTTCAAATATGGATAACAAAAAAACTAACAATTTTAAACCTCTTACCTCTAAAGAAATTGTGAATTTTTCCAAAAACTTCATTGCAAGTATCTAGGAAATAGAAAGAGACCCCCCAAAAGAAGACATAGCTAGCCAGCCAGGCTATGGGACTTCCATTCTAAGAAGAGTTTGTTCTTATGGTTTGCTCTTCAGAACAGTAAGCTGATGAGTTAAAGAAGTCAGGTCTCAAAGCATCCCTCCACCCCAGGGATCCATTCTTCTCAGAGACTTTGCACTTTAGATTTCAAATACCCATATATAGGAGGCTCAGGTCCAGCTATTAGGAGGTGATGAAAACTTGAACAGGTAGTGCTTAGAGCCAAGCCTTCTGTCCACTGGAGTGTGCTCCTGAAGGAGAAGCCCTGTCATGAGGTGGACATTTTGTCCTGCCTTACATGCCTATAATGAGGTGGCCTTCCAGCCCCCACCAGAGGCATAAAAACAATATGTCTTCCTGGTCTCAGACAGAAATCTTCAGAACTAAAAGCCAGAATAAATCTCTCCTGTTAGAAGTGGATTTCCTTGGGTGTTTGTTACGATGAAAGAGAACTGACCCAGGATTTCTCTTTAAGATTCATTGACAATATGTCACTCAGAAGCCCAAGGTAATGACTATGGGGATAGGTGGGGAAGATGTTAAGCCCACTGCCAGAACCTGACCCTGCCTGCGAGAGCACTGGACACCTCTTTTCCCCACCTAGCCCAGCCCCTGGATGCTCACAGGGACACAGCTCACTTTCCCATTGTAATTCCATTTTACTTGGGCCAATCACACCTGCAACAATAAACTGAGCTTACATTTTCCAAGCCACCCATCTCCTCTCCCACCTACTTTGTGCCACCCACACCCATTGTTCCCTCTTGTTGATAAATGGACCAGGCCTTGTTACTCTTCAGAGTGACATTCTCTGGACAAAGGACTGTACTGGAACCATATTGCTTCCATTAAGAAGCCATCTGGCCTCAGCTTCATTTTCCCATTGCAATAGAGCTATGTTCTCGTGTGGATAAAATTCATTAGGGTGGCTCTTCCTGCTAACATTTTGACTTAGCCATCAGAGAAATGCAAATCAAAACAACTTTGAGATACCACCTAACACCTGTTAGATTGGCTAAGATAAAAGGCACAGATGACAGCCTATGTTGGAGAGGATGCGGAGCAAGGGGAGCACTCCTCCATTGTTGGTGGGAGTGTAAGCTTGTTCAGCTACTTTGGAAG
>PVIH01000462.1:268252-348206 GCA_004025045.1 Sigmodon hispidus
TACCCTAAAGAGGCACATTCACACTCCAAAGGTATTAGCTCAACTATGTTCATAGCAGCATTATTTGTAATAGCAAGAACCTGGAAACAACCTAGATGTCCCTCAACTGAAGAATGGATTAACAAACTGTAGTACATCTACACAATGGAATACTACTCAGCAGTAAGAAAAAATGATATCCTAAAATTTGCAGGCAAATAGATGGATATGGAGAATATCCTCCTGAGTGAAGTATCACAATCCCAGAAAGAGAAGCAGGGGATGTACTCACTCATTAGTGGACTTTAAATAAATAAATAAAAAGGAGAGGTATCATTGTCCACAAGAACTCAAGGCTAGAACATAGCTAAATGACACAATAGCTCACTTCTGCACTGATGGCTTCTGGCAAAAGAATTGGTAAGGAAAGATTTGTTTTCTTTAAGGGTCTGGCCACAGGGAGTTTAATTATGGCCCAGTAAGCAAATGAGCAGCATGAATGGGCAGCTTTGTAAATGGGGAGATTGTAAGAGTGGGCATGATACTGAGAGATCTAATATCTGCGTTTGATGGAGTGTATGATGTAAAAACACCAAATAAAAAATATATATGATTTTTTTTAAAAAAAAAAAAAGGAAAAAGAAATACTATGATTAATATCAGGGTTTCACTGGCTTTGTAACTTTTAAAGGCTTGATTAATTTTTTTAAGTTTTATGGAATAATATGATATGTATTTGTCTTAGTTTTTTAAGTTATAGTAGAATTCTGTAGTAAGTTCATATTTTCTTGTGTTTGTTTTTGTTATTACTGCTTCTTTTTAGCATAGAGTATTGTATTAGTATTTTAAGTATTTCAAGGTTACAAAGTATGCATTTGTTAAAAATCATTCATTGAATTTAGGTTTAATTTTGCTATCTAAACACTCACTAGTTTTTTTTCAGAATCTTCAATTTATCGAAACAAATTTATAACGTATGTCCTTAGGATTTTCAGGAATTTCATTCACATCTATTATAATGTTTGTGTCTCAATTTCAAGTTTTATTGAGGTAGATCTTCCCTTTTTTGTTTAATTTGGTTAAGAATTTGCCATTTGTGTTTAATGTTTAAAAAATTAATGAATGAATTAATTAATTAAAGAAAACTGTTCATCACCGTTTTCAGTTAATTCCTAGGAAGAGTATGTAGCTGTAGCCTCCAAATCCTCCACATTTCACCAACTGATGCTCAATATTTTTAAGAGGCATTTTTTAGCTTACTTTGAAAGTTAACTGAATCTGCTGGTAGGAATAAAAAAAAAATCATAATCACAAGATCCAAAGGAAACCCCTACATTTTACTCTCTCTTCTTGTCTCAGATTTTCTTTAGAGCCCTTAGCGTACCATGATGGGACTTAGAACAATGTTTGGAGTGTGTATAAATAGACCTAATGGCACTGTGAGTGAGAATTAAAATTAGATTCTGTTATGTGAGACTTGAGCACCTTGGATGGGCTTTGTCTCAAATAGACTAATTCTAGTGTCACACCTACACAGTTCAGAGTCTCTACATGAGGGTAATGATAAAGTGTTAGAAATGGTGGCAACGATTTCAAGACATTGTGAGTGATATTAATCCCATGAATTGGTATACTTAATATGGTTAAAATAACAAACTGTGTTAAATGTGTTTATTCCAACTTAGAAAGTGAAGTATATAAGAAGCTGTTGAATTTTGTACTTTAAATGGGTGAATTATATGGTGTGTCAATTATGTATTAATAAAGCTACTTTAGGAAAATATATACATGAAGTCCTAGAAACTAGTTCCAAGCACCATTTTATAGCTGGGGAAATCAAGACCCACATGGGGTAGGATTCCATAAGTTTACATATATATTGTCTGTCAAAAAATACTTCATTGTAATTTGATATTATATATATATTCCACCACAGTAATAAAAAATATTTCATTTTGTATTTTGACATAGAGACTCTGGAAAATGTGAGTGAATAAAATTATAAAATGTGAAAAATTAAATTAATTGTACTTTCTTCAGAGGACTTTCTTAATAATTCACTGCCTATTAGGAATTTTGATTCTCTGTATAAAACTTGCTATTGTTTACAAGCTTGAGAATGGGCTATTGAGATGGCTCAGTGGGTGAAGACATCTGCTACCAAGCTAACTGCTGGAGTTAGAGCCCCAGGACCATATGGTAGAAGGAGAGAATCAATTCCCACAAGACCTTTGGGCTTCCCCCAACATGCACTAGCACACACTCACACACATATGCACATAGACAATAAATGTCCAGTTTTTAAAGTTGAAAATCATCTGCTCTTACTAGAATGGAAAGTTCCAGAAAGCATAGACTCTGTGTGTCTTTCTCAGCTACTGCATTGTGAGCCTTTAGAACAAAGTCTGGCACATAGTAGGTACTCAATAAATACTTACTTTCTTGTACAAAGGACCTGATACAGTGCCAGGCACTCAGTAAGTACTTAATAAACAGTGCTCATCATTATTTATAGTTAAGTGTCTTTGAGATGAGACAATTTGAATTCCAGAGTTTTCCTGTACTTCTAAAGGAGATCCTGAAGGTTTCATGTGGGAGGGGTTCCGTAAGTCACAAGGTTGTTTTCTCTTAGGGGGTCAGTAAGACTCCAGGAGAAATATCTTTTCTAACATTTCTAATAATTCTATTACCAAGTTTAGCATAATCTTCTCTTTTTCGCTAAGAATAGTAGAACAGTGTGTGATGATTTCTATTATAGATACAAACAATGGGAGTGTTTAGAAACACATGCTCTTAATTTCTTTAATTTCTGTCACTTCATGTAACTTTTTTTCTGACTTCTGATCTCAGGCTGCTGAAAATCAACTCGTTTTCTCCAGCAGCTTGGATCTATCCTTATGGGATCTGACATCTTCTCACCTCTGAGGGGCAGTGCGGGGGAACAGCAAATAACAAACAAACAAACAAACAAACAAACAAAGTCACATATTTGACTTGAAAGCAATGGCAGCAATTGTTTTCCTGCAGACAGACAGGGCTCATAATCCTGTCAAAAGAGGAGCTGTATGTGGCCTCACAATTGGCAGGGCATGAGGCCAAAGTGAGTTAACGGAAAGGGAAAATAGACATTTATAGAACCTTTTGCTGAAACGCTGAGATTTGGCTGACATTCACTTTGAAGAGTGTGTGTGTGTGCGTGTGCGTGTGTGTGTGTGCAGGAATGTGTGTGGAGGTCAGCGGACAAACTCAAGTGTTGTCCTTCACCTTGTACTTTGCAAGCTTCTGAGGATTCCCGTCTCCTTATATGTCAAGCACTGGGATTGGAGGTGTGCATCACTATGTCTGTCCTATGTGGGTTCTGGAAATTTGAACTCAGACCCCCATGCTTCTGTAGGAAGTGATTTACATGGTGAGCCATCTTTCTTGCTCTAAATGATGAGCTAACAGTGAGCCAAACTCCACTATGCTCCCTTTATCCATCGAAGATGAGAAGACCAATTATTATGATGACTACTGTGTGGGTGGTGCATCTTTCTGTTTGGTATCTACTCTGTGCCTAAAAAAGATGGATGAGTGGGATAGCTTCTTTGGTGACTTTTTATTTATTTATTTATTTTTTAAAAAAAACCTTTTAGTTAGGGGCCAGAGAGATGCCTCAAAGTTAAGAACACTGGATGCTCTTTGAGAGGACCCAGTTTTAATTCCCAGCACACACATGACAGCTCATAGCTGTCTGTAACTCTAGTTCCAGAGAATCTGGTTCCCACATACATGTATGCAGGCAAAACACCAATGTATACAAAATAAAAATAAATAAATTATATTTACAAACCTCATAGTTAGCCACAAACAGGGTAAAACACTGTTGTGGTTTTTAAGCTTTTTTATTAAAGATCTATTTTTATTTTTTATCTTTTATTTTACCTACAGCACATGCATGCAGTGCCCTTGGAAGTAAGAGGTTGCTTTATTCCCTGGGACTGGAGTTACAGATGGTTGTGACGCACCATCCAGGTGCTGGAAACTGAAACCGAATTCTCTGCAAGAGCAGTGGTGCCCTTCCCTGCAGAGCCATCTCTCTGCACACAGTTCTCAAGACTTTAATGCATAGACATGCAGTTCTTAGCTGGCAATATAAGCTGAGTTAGTAGATGCTTGCTAAGCATGAACAAAGCTCTAGGGTCCATGCCCAGCACCAAATAAACCAGGGGAGTAGCATACAACTATGGGGGTAGCATATACCTAAGGGAGTAGCATATACCTACAGTCTCAGCACATAGTAGACAGAGACAAGAGGATCAGAAGTCCAAAGCCATCCTTGATTCAGAGCAAGTTTGAAGCCAGCCTTTACTACATAAGAGCCTATCTCAAAAAATAAAGGAGAGTGGGGAGGGGATGTGATTTCCTTTGCCTCTTCTGTTGTCTGCATCACCTCACACCTCACACCATTCTCAGGAAAGTGGTCTGGACTAAACAGCAGAGGCAACATCAGTCACGTCAGGATTAGGTGCTATCTACGGAGCATGTACTGGTATAAGGCCCTGAACAGAAGCCTTTGCCTACATCAGCTCTTCGCAACCCTCCTAAAGCTGAGCCCTCTACTACAGCTCTTCATGTGGTGCTGACCCACAACCATTAAATTACTTTTGTTGCTACTTCAACACTATAATTTTGCTACTGTTATGAATTATAATGTAAATATTTTTGTAGATAAAGGGTTGCCAAAGGGGTCGTGAGCCACAGGATGAGAACCACCGGCATATGCACTAGTCACTATATCAAATTCAAATCTGTGTCTTATCTTATTCTAATGGAATATTAGAACTGGAATGCATCAGGACTCTGCCTATACCTATAGTCTGTGTAAAGAAGGACTACTTCATACAAGACCTATTTATTATAGCTCATGACATCATCCTTTAAGATACATAATTTCAAAAATAATTTTAATACACAAAAATATAAACATTCAGTGTAACATCATTTGTGTTACGAAAAAAGTCCTAAATAACCACTAAATTTAAGACTTCCATATCTGCAGTACTATGCAGCTGTTAAAAACTACATAGGCCAATATTAGTAGAAAAACACAAAATACACATGCATACTAACACTGCTATTTATAGACATTTGGATACAACCCTTGGGGATGGATAAATCTCATTCTACTCCTCCTTCACTGGAGACAGGAGAATGCTGGCTTATTCTTATTTTCCTCTTTGCATTTTTACAGTCTTTTGGTTTTACAATAAACCTGTGAATTTGATATTGTTATTAATTGACTTAAGTTTTAAAGGCATTTTTAGGTTCATAGCCATACTGAACAGAAGGTAAAGAAAGTTGTGACACATGCCCTGTCCCTTACATGCCTACAGTCTTCTGTGTCCATATATACATAGGCCTCCTCCAGTTAGCTACTGGAATCCCCAACCAGAGTGGCCTGAGCTTGTAGTGATACATCATGTCCCAAAGTCTGTGGTGTTGCTAGGATCTCCTCTTGATAAAGCATCTCCTGGAAGTACACATGAATCCCTAAAAACCAATGAAAATATAAATAGGTTTTAGAATTTCAAAAATCAATTAATGAAATATTCTGAGTTATTAATGGGAACCAGAGTGCTGATACCATGTCCACCCTTTCTAGTCTCTTTTGGGATCCATAGATGAAGCTCAGTCTTTAAAATGGAGAATGTGGATTTGACTCACAGTGGCAATGTTTTGTCTGTGTGATTCCCCTTGCCTATGGGTGGTCTGGGAAGTTGAAATCAGCCAGCTCACTTCCCATTTCTTCCTTAACATTGTTCCTATGGATCAAAAGGTGCTCTGTGTAGGGATGTGGTTTCAGGACCTGGAGACACAGAGCAGAAAGAAGGCTGGGGGGGGGGAACAAACTTTATAATGGGGGGCAAGCTTCTCTGTATGCCAGGCTATCTGGGTTCCTAACATATCCCTCCTGCCCCCACCCCTAGGTGGGGCAACAAGGAGAATGGAATGGCAACCCTAAACTCAAGATTCTGGAGAGCAAGATGCATGCCTTATTATCCTTCTATCCCGGGATTTCACAGATCACCTTGTCTTCAGTCAGTAGCCAATAGATGTGTCAATGAATGAGAAAAGAAAGGAAAGCAGGAGACCAGGAGCTATGAGGGCAAAGGGGCCTATAAGTGGACATTGTCACCGGCCATCACTTTCCCTGTTAACAACCTTCCTGCTGGGCACAGTGACTGCACACCTATGGGCCCAGGACTCCAGAGGCTGACGCAGATGATCATGTATTCAAGACCAAGCTAGTCTACATGGAAAATTATGTTTCCAATAAATTAGGAAACCAAAAGTTCTTGTTTCTTATGTGTGTTTGTAGGATGTGGGGGCACTGGGTAGATGGTGGGTACAGGGTATAAAACGTCAGCAAGAACAGATGTTTCTCTTGTGCTTGTGACACTTGCACTGCATAATGACCTCAGTTACAGTTATGTTGTCCACACTTCAAAACTGCTAAGAGCACACATTTCATATATTCTTACCAGGAAAATGATCAATATTTAGGAAGATAGATAAGTTCATTACTAATTATTCTGCATTGTATTCACAAGTCATACTTTATGTGGTAGGCACTCTTTAAAAATATACAACTTTATATATATATATACAACTTTAAATTATGAATTCTTGATAAAGAATGCTTGGGCTCTTGCAGCTGTGTGGGCAGACTTTCTCTTGTGGTTATCATTTGTCTTCCTCCTTTACCATGTGTTTCCATTGAGAATCACATCTTCTTTAGTCCTGATTCCATTTTCTCCACTATAGACCAGGCATTTACTACCTCCTCTTTTATTCAGAGTGACTGACAGCTCAAAAAAAAATAGTGCCCTTGTGACTAGTTACGATGACTTAAACCAGTGCCAAGCAGATAGCTTGGTGGATAACCATGCTTGCTGTGAAACATGAGGACCTGAGTTCAAATCTCTTGTACTGATGTAAAAACCTAGGTGTGGCCAAGAGTGTTCATAACCCTAGCACTGCAGGAAGTAGAGACAGAGGGTTTCTGGGGCTTGCTGCACCTAGCTGTGGGTGGTTGAGAGATCCTGTCTCAAAAGAATAAGACTGGACATCAACATCTTCCTCTTACCTCCAGATTCTCACACACAAGTGTATGCATGCATGCACACACACACACACAGAGAGAGAGAGAGAGAGAGAGAGAGAGAGAGAGAGAGAGAGAAGTTTGTGTCTGTCTGCATGTCTTGTCTGTCCACAAGAAATGGAGACAAGCCTCTATTTTTTCTGACTGCTAGCACAGGGAACCCTAAAATCCTCCCCATGCTACTGTGGACCTGAACCCTCCCCTTTTCCATATCTCTTTCTCTCCTTCCCGCTGAAGTTCTTAGAACTGAGAGTCGGCTTCAGCATTTACAAAGAATGGCCCTAACTGTGTTACATTGTGGGAAATATAATATCTATGTATCTGGAAGCTACACCCCCAGAAAAAAAGGAGAGTTTCATCTTTCAGTTTCTGTGCATAGTAAAAGGAAGGAGAATGGCCAAAGGCCTTGGCCCCTCATGGAAAATATTTTACTTTCCGTTTTTAAAAACTCAGGATTGTGTTTTAAGGCCTCCGAGGTCTCAGTGCTTGGGTTGTTGGACTCAGAGAGAGACACCTGGCCCTATATTTTTAAACAGGGAGGTAACTTTGAAAACAAAAAGTCACACCACCTGCTGATTTCTTTATTGAGAAACCACAGAATTATGTAAGTCGGAATCACAAACAATCTGCATGTGAACTGAGAAGGCAGAGGAGGACAAGTTTAATCAGGTTTATGGGCGTTCTGAGACCTGTAACCACACAGCAAGCACAGGTGAGGGAATCTGCAATGAGAAGCCATGGCATGCCAAGTCCAGCCGCAGGGTAAACATGAGTTGCTGTGATTGTTTTATACAGCTCAGCATGACGGAGCCGAAGGGCAGTTCACCAGGAAGGCTGCCCTGAAAATACTTTGATCGCTCAGCAATTTCACTTACAGGAAATTATCCTAGATCATTAATTTTGTGACTGTATTGCAGAGAGAATTATAGAGAACAATAACATATTGGGGTTGAGAATGTAATGATAGGAACCGTTTCATTGATAAGGAAAACAGGTGTACAAACATCAGTGTACTGAGCTGGATATGTGGACTGTACTCTTTGCAAGGATCTTGTTAAGCATCAGAACTTCTTGCTTGTGGAACTGAGGTCTTGAAACTTTTTTAATGACTGTTTTCGCAAGCTCCACTGTCTCTGCTGTAAGGACTCAATCTCATATTATAGCATGAAAGCAGCCATACACTAAGATAGAAATAAACAAGCATGATTTTGTGCCAATAAAACTTTATTTATATCTGTAACTTGTGTGTCAGACTTGTTCCATGGGCCATAGTATGCTTTTCCTGCTTTGGGCAGTGCACTGTCCATCTGGCTCATTACATATTTTGCCTCCTCATGCTACATTTTTCATGGATGAGAGATTGTTTGCCTTTTCCATTGAATGGATTTATGTTGAGTGGTTTGAACACGTGACTTGGTGTAGGAAACATTTTTGTCATAAAAAATATCATAGGAAGATTATATCTTCCTTTATAACTTTATATCCCCCCCCCTTAAATAGTTTTTATGGCTTTGCTATGTGCTCGTTCAATTTGTGTTTTTGGTTTTGGTCTCATTTCTCAGCAAATTCTCAAAGCACCCATAACTTCGATCCTTTATTTAAGGGAGTTACCTCCCCCTTTCTCCCTAAACACTCTGGATAAGCAAGGGCACGTGGGTCTTCGTAATATACTTGTGTACATTACACAATAATAAGTAACTACTAGTAGGTGACAGTAAATACCAATCCAGTGAAAGGTAAGTGAAGGCCGCACAGAGGGAGGGGACCAGAGAAGAGGGAGGGAGGGGGAGGGGAAGGGAGGGGTGAAAAGGAGAGATCAAGCCTCCCTGAGTCAATGTGTGTGTCAGATCAATATGCTGATTCTTTTGGGAGCAGGTTTATATCAAGAGCTTTCTGAGACCACATTTTGTCTTCAAGATCCATCAACAAGAAAAGAGGGGACTGGAGAAGTGGTTAAGACTATGAACTTCTTCTGCAGGGGACAGAATTCAGTTCCTAGAACTCATGTCAGACTATTCCCAACAGCCTGTAATTTCAGATCCAGAGTATCTAATGCCCTCTTTGACCTCCAAGGGTACTGCACTCACATGCTCATACTATCACCCCAAGACACACACACACACACACACACACACACACACACAAACACACCTAGTTAAAGATAAAGTCTTAATTTTTTTAAGTAAGAAACATTCATTTGTTCAATACATATTTATTAAAGAGTGTCTTTGTTCCCTATTTTGGCACAAAATAGGCAAAGCTCCTAGGTTGTGAAATTACACTATTGTTGACAGGGGTGGATAATATATAAACAAATTAACAACTAATAAAATACCAAGTGGTTAGTTGTTGTCCTAAATATTACACTTGCCACTGGCTTGCCCTAGCAATTGTTTATTTATTTGTTGGTTTGTCTTTGTTGAGACAGGGTCTTCTCTAGCATAGGCTGGCCTCAAAATAACTTTGTAGTCAAAGGTGACTTTGAACTTCTGATCCCCCTGCTTTTATATTCTGAGTGATAGGATTGCAGGCATACACTAACACACCTTGCTTTCTTTGGGGCTTCATCCATGCTAAGCCAGCACTTCAGCAACTGGGTTCTATCCTCAGTCCACTCCAGTTATCCTTTATTGAAGGAAAGATCTATCCAGGCCTACTTCAGTTTCCACCCATGGAATAGTGGTCTTAGGGTTAGAGCAGCAGTGAGAACAGAGCTGTATTTTAGGTCCTATGAGTCCACAGAGGAACCCAGAAGCACTACTTTCTCGTGGTTTGAAAATCTCCAGGATGGTCACTGGCAGTGAGCTGGAAAATGCTTGTGGTGGTTTCAGTAACCAAGCCAGGAAGATGCCCTGGATGCTCACATCTTCTTGAGCCACATCAATAACATAGAGTATGGCTGGTGCCTATGGTGGTGACAGTCCTGGAGCATCTGCCTTTTCTCTTTCTAGGCAGGTGCCATGTGCAACACCCCAGGCCCCTGGGCTGTAAGCACAGAGCCAGCACAGAGAAACAACCAGGAGTGTTTGCTGGCAGCAATAGTTGAACCAGCCCTAGCTTGTCCAGACAGCTCATCTCTATTAGAGATCCCTGGGAAAAGTTAACCAGCTCACAGCAGACAAGAACTCAAGAAAACCCTTAAAACCCTCCATAAGATGATAGGAGCATGCCTTGGGGAGCCAGCCCCTTCTAGGAACTGAGATTTCTTTGGCGGATTTATCTGAAGCCTGACACTGGTGAGTTGTCTGACATATGACCTCAAAAGATGACTGCAACAGGGAAGAGAGGTCTTTTACAGAGAAGAAGGTGCAATTGAAGAGAATGTTGTGGCCATGTCTTTTCCTGCCTATACGGGTCAGACTTAAAAAATAAAAATTGTTGAGACTGTACTGTGTGGCAAATGATAGGTTACACTACTTACATCTATCTTATATATATATTCTTATATAATTAACTTTGAAAGTGGTCTCCTAACCTCCATTCATGTGATGGCACAGCACAAGAAACTGCACAAAAGGATAACTATAAAAAGCCAGGCATCCTAAGGGCCATCCCAGTAGGGACATTCAAAGTCCTGCTGGCCAGGGGCTTCTCACATCCTCCATTCTCTCCTCCCCTCCACATCTGTAACATGGTTTGCTATTCTCTTACAGAATGCTGTGGTTTTTAATTGTTCCTGTCTTAATCTGCTTGGTTGCCCACTGACCTCATCCTTCTTGCCACTGCAGAGATTCTCTCTCTCTCTCTCTCTTCATCCCAACACCCCCACACTTCTTCCCTTCTAGCATAGCGTTTACTGCCCCTGTAATGCAAGCCAGCCTCCTTAGGGTGAACATGGGTCCTTCTGTAAGCCCCTCCCTCTCAGTGCTCCAGCCTGGTCCCCTCCAGTCTTAATGCCAAGCCGCCCCAGGTCTAGCTGTACTGTAGACATTGTGACACTCTATTTTGCTGCCACTGCTTTGCCTCTCTACCTTCCTCTGACAGGGTTGCGTTAGGATCCAGAGCACAGACTCAGGATCTGCCACCTCCTCACTTTTATCACTTGGCTCATCATTTAAACTCACTTTACCAGGCACTGAGCAAATTGTTTATATGTATTTTCAATATTAATTGTTCCTTCTTTAAAACTAAGTTTAGGTACCTGTAGTCGGTCTTTCTTTGGACCATTAGCTCCCGAATAATGACACTTCCTATCTCTTCCCAGAAGTTGATCTATCCTCTCCTGCATAGCTATGAACCAGTCAGCTGTTTAGTAAACCAATCAGAGATGCTTTAGGCAGGTAAGGAAGGACAGAGGCACATCTACACACAGTATGATCAAGTATTTTGCAACAGATACCACCAGGTGCTCAACTGTCATCCTTCTAAACTTCTAGAACAGGTGACCCCACACACATACTTTCTTGGTACGCTGGTAGAACTCTAATTCAGTAGCTATTGTATTGTTCTCTAAGTAACTAATTTTTGCACTCATCTTTTAAAACTGGTTTATTAATTCTTTGAGAAATTTATACAATGTATTTGGATCATATTCTCCATCTCCACTTCTCCTTATCTGTACATCTTTTAAACAGTAGGCTCTTGAAAACAGAGTCTATTTCCCAGTGTTTCCTGCTGTATCAACATTCAATACAAGCTCTGCCTGTAAAGGTGGTCCTCTATTTCTAGAGGTTATACATCCATAAAGTCAACCAACCATGGGTCAAATATATGTCTTAGAAAATAGAAAGAAATATGGTAAAATTACATTTCATGCATGTATGAAAATGTTATAGTGAACTGAACCCCACATTCTATATAATTGATATGAACTGAAAAAAAATGCATCTATGCAAAAAAATGCATTGCTTCCCAAACAATGCACAACTATCTACATGGCACTTACATGGTATCTGCTGCCAAAGTGACAGAAATGATTTAAGCTACATAAGGGATGTGCTTAGGTTCTATGCAAATGCTACAGGATTTTTTTTCAAGGGCCCTAGACATGCCTAAGTGTTTGTAAGGATCTGAGAACCCGTCCTCTTCAGAGTTATGAAGGGCATCAGTAGATGTGGATCAACATAACTCAGTTCACAGTGCCTGTTTGAAATCCAGGCAAAGCCATGGGCAATTGTCAAGTGCACCGCAAGGCCAGAAAATGTCACTCTTTTTTTCTTCTGTGTTCTGTTTACCCTCATTATGAAGCAAATTAGCAAATGCATTGATTAATGTTCACTTATACATTCCTTACAGAATTATGATTTTTGTGATTATAGTAATAAAATGATATTACTAAGAAAAACTAAGAAAGTAAAGATAAGAAGCTAAGCATGGAAAGAAAAGAAAAACATAACAGAAATAACAACCTTTACTCAAACCAAATAATGACCATATTTCTCGTTAAAGAAGCTCTCCTATACAGTCACGGGTCTGCAGGCCCCATCCTGTGGCTGGAGTCACACTTCCTGCTGTCTTCCCCAGGGAAGAGGGACTGCACACACCTGCAGGTTAGACTCAGCTGGAGGCCAAGCTGAAAGGCTCACTCCTGGCCGAGTCACCCTCCACCCTCCATGACAACCACAAACCAGCCTCCTTGTTGTAGGCAGGCAGGTCTATGGGGCCAAGACAATGCAAGGTTAGCTAAGCACAAGTTTTATAACAAGCTTTCCTGGTGATTTCTTTTTCAAAGTTGTCCTCATGAGAAAAAGAATCAAATGAGCCTTCTGAGTGTGTCACAAAAATGAATTCCTCACTCATGCCCCCAAAGGCACGTTCAAGCTGTAACTAAAATGATGTGGAAATCAAGGAACTTTATCTTCCCTGACCTAACCTTGGAGCAGGATTGTGTCTCAGACACACCTTATATTTCATTGTGTTAAAATCTGTGTGAAAAAAAAAATGTTTCTAAATGAGTTCTGCCAGGTGTTTCTAAAAGCTGCTTTCCAGGTGACAGCCATGTGACAGTCGCAAACATGTTGGAGAATAGCACATGAAAAAAATGTTATATGGCCCTGACTTTGTCTGGGGACTTGTTTGGTTTCCTGTCTCCAGTGACATCATTTTGAACATTGACTTTTTCCAAATGGCCCGTGTGTGCTGTATAGCCTATTTTCTACGGGCCTTGGCACATGGCTGTGGAAATATTAAATCATTCCACATGAGTATATATTTGCTTCTCCAGGTAGATTTGGGGATTTACTTGAGAATTGTGGTTCTGTCCCCTCTTTCTCTACCTAACTCCATTTTCCTTAGGAATGCCTCAGTGCAGGGTTCACTAAGAACCAGTCATTTCTGACTGACTAGTTCTCTGATTGGAAACATACACTGTGACACCTGGAGGAGAGTATGGCACCCATAAAATAAAGTGCCTCCCTGTCCCCATCATCCTGCCTATAGATCTCACAGCAGCCCTGTCTGTGAGTGCCATTTTCCCTTATGAGCAGACCTGGGTGCCTGACCCTTGCTATGTAGCTTGAGTTCATTTACACCACCTGTGGACTGCCTTCCAATCCCTTCAACCAGCAATTCCTTGGGAGTCATGTCTGGTGCATGTGGAAAGTTGCTTGTCACGTGGTGGATCTCAGGCATCACAGGAGCCACTCATGGAGTTAGAAGCTGGCTGGAAGGCCTAGCAAGTATGTGACTCACAGACCACCGTCAGCAAGAGTAGATACAACTGGGACCGGCCATAGGAATTATGAGCACACTTACAGCATTATAAGAATTTTCACAATATTCTTGTGACTCAATTTCTCAGTTCTCAAGCATGAAGTCTGTAGATGACAGCATCCTGTCACTATGTTAAAAGGATGGACAGTCCTGACCTTGAATTCCTGTACTGATCTCCGTTCCTAGAAAGTCCTTTTTTTATTCCCTTTAACAAACAATGTGGCTGTCTCATTGCTTACACTCAGGTTGATGGTTTTTGTAGCGATTTGTTAGCTGCTCTGAAATCCACTACCTACTCACCCCTCACAGTATGCGTGAGGGATAATGAGTAATACAATTCTGTATTCCATTTTAGACTGTGCAAAGCTGATAACCCTAGCTCCCACAGAAGTGTTGCTCCCCGTCTGCTCGCTCATCAGTACAGTAGATTGTCTCTCTCCTGATCTCAAAATCTATGGCTGCCATGTAGATCTATTCCCATGAACACAGACCAGAATACCTCCAGCCTCCTGCCTCCACATCAAGGCTTCAAAACCTTGAGTGTGGATAATTTTAAAATTCACTCTGCTTTCTAAATACTGTCCCTTATCATAATAGCCAGAGTTAAGCTGCTAACCTCATGTGACATCAGCATCTAGCCTTATGTCAAAACACAGTAAGTCTGTTAAAGGAGAAGGGAGTTTGGATTACAGCCCTTTTACGATTTGGTTTAAGGACTGTTTATAGCCTTAGTCTCAAGTGCGTGCCAAATTGTGTGGTGGCTGTGGGCAGCGGGGCAGGGTGATGGCAGTATCATTTCTCAGACCCACCTCTTCAGAGCTGGAAAGCTCCTGTGAACTTTGTTTTTGCGTCAGTCTAAATGCAATGCTATTTTGCAAAAAGGACTAGAGATTGTTCTTCAAGGATCAACATACTAGTGTCACCTCCAGACCCTGTTCCTTCTCACAGAATCCATTTGAATTTATTGTTTTCCTATTCTGGTATTCTCAGATTTACTGAGTCCAGTGCAGTAGATACAAAACAAGCCAGACATGAACAGTCTCTCTCTGGCAGAGTACATTCCTGGCGGAGGGACAAAATTATATGTGGTGAAAAATACAAATGAGAATGTGGCTGTGGCCCAGCAAGGCTTCAGAACAGAAAAGCTTAAAAAGAAGGAAAAAGGATGGCACAAAACTATTTCAGAAGGAACAAAGAAATAAGGCTTAAGGAGCTGGAGCCTTTTCTCACTACATCCTTGCCCTGAGCTAATGTGCACTGACTGATACATCCAGGCTACTGTGTGCTTAGCTCCACCATCCTAGATTCACAGAGGCATTTGGTCAGCATGGTTCTCTATGCTCCAGTGATAACCAGAGTAATTCATAATTGTGTATTCTCATAATTGTATCTATATCAACTATAACAATATTAACTATATTAATACTTATTTTTTCCACTCTGTGATTAACAACACAAAAATATAGTATCAATAGACAATGGTAGGGCCTCTGTATAGTGGCTTAGTTCCCTACATTCAATGCAGCAATTTCTTTTTAAATATTGAAATTATTTTCCATTTTAAATTAAATTTTTGAGTTAGAATACAGAGTAATGAATTTCAATGTGATGTTTTTGTTTCATACATATTTATCATTATTCTTTGTTCTTATTTGCACCTCTGTCATGTCCTTTTTCTCGGCCTCCTCTTGCTGGTGATTTTCCTCCCCTAAAGCAGTCCCTCTTTCTGTTTACATGTCACATAGATTATATATACTGTCCTCTCTTGTTCTCTTTGCTCTCCCTTTGGACTTCTTCTTCACTTACCAAAGTTCCCTTTCTACCTCAATCTCTCTCCCTCTCTCTCTTTCTCACATACAGAGAGAGAGAGAGGAGAGAACAGGGCAAAGTTAGTTTGTAAGAAATTATCTTGAAACTGTTAGGTCTATTTTCCTAGCTCAAATTCCAGTATAATGATTTCTGAGGATTATAGATGACCAAAAATGCAAGACCTCCACTGAGGACTTGGGTCCTCTGAGAAGCAGAGACTGTTGATTGTTGTATGTAACTCCCTAGGTTTGGGTTAAATACCATTTTGTTCTTTTAGAAGCTCATGTACATTTATTATTGTTTATTTTTAATGTTTATCAAAAATGATTTCAAAGTAGATAGAGTTAGATGTCCACAGCTGGTGTGAGAAGTGGCCCCAGCAAATCAGCTATGAGATTCACTGCGCATGTGAATAATGATAAGTATGCTAAGAAAACAAATCTGGATAACAGCAGGAACCCACTTTGAACCTGTGATAAATGCGAATATTTGGGCCCTGTATCAGGTGGGCTGAGTGAGGCTCTCTGAAGCCAGAGACTAGTATTTTAGCACCTACCAGGTTTAGAGAATACAGTTTCCCTTACTTTTCTGTCCATTCCTATGGAGATAAGGTGGCCATTTCCATCATACAGGAAGTGAGATCATGAAGTAGAAAGCTTAATGTCTGGTAAAAACCAGAATGCCTCAGCAATATTCTCTTTCTCTTACATTCCCTACTCTCTTCCTGTGTCCCTCAGTTTTGGTTAAGAAAGCACACAAGGGCTGGAGAAATCATTCCGTGAATAAAGCACTTGTTACAGAGGAATGAGAACCTGAGTTCAAATCCCCAGACTTGGACCTAGGTAGAAGCAAGCACATTAGTGTGCATCTCTAATCCTATTGTCCCCACAGATGGAAGGCAGAGATAAAAGGTCCTGAAGCTGTCTGTCCCAGGCTTATGCTGCCAACTGCACATTGACCTATTATTGGCAGTGAACCTTGTCTCAAGTTAGAAGGCACAAACTGACCCCCTGGATCACACTTGAAAACACATCATGCACACATATGCAAGCACCATACATGCATATAGAGTGATAAATATGAAAAAACGTGAAACCAGAACTCTGAACATGTGTCTGTCTTGAGTTTCCACAGAAATCTCTTCTCACAGCAAGAGATTAAGATTCGTCTGACATCCGCTGTGTGTTACTAAAGAAAACCAAAATTATATAAACAGGTTTCTGTTGTGGGCTTTCTTGGGCTCCTGTTTGAAAGCCAAGGAGGTCTGTGGCTGAGTGTTTTATGGTCAGGCCAGAGGCTCCGTGCAGCAGCCCTAATGGATGGATGTGTCAGATTGTAAAACCACCGTTGGCAGGAGCAGTTAAATCCTGTTTGGAGGACAGGCTCCATGTCTCACATTTGAGAACACAAACACATTGCTTCTTCTTAGTAAGGCATGGCACTGGCTCAGGCTGCTATGAGGCACCTAGATATTTCAGGGGCTGAGCAGAGATCATGTAAAATCCAGATTGACCTCGTATGGCCATTTTCAAGCCAGCCAATCCCACCCTGCCTCTTCTACGTTCCTTTATTGTTGATGTAGCAGGTTTGACATTTGCCTTGACTATAAGCTTTGGACTTCTCATCTGCTCTTCCTCAAATAGAGGTCAGCAGACTTCTATGCATAGGCAGATAGTAAATATTTTAAGATTTGGGGGGCACAAGATCTCTGAATTGACTCAAATCTGATGATGTAGCTCAAAAGCAACCAGAATCAAAATGTAAATAAGGACTTTCTGTGTCTCAATAAAACTTTATCTATAAGAATAACTTCCACAATAGGGACTAACCCTCCACCTCTGGGGGACAACCAAGAGTAATAGTAATATCCTATAATGTCTTAGGAGTCTCTTGGACATCCTGACCAAAGACTCAAAAGAGGACTTCTCATATCTGCTGTTTGTTTCTTAGGTAATCTTTGGCCTTTGGAGGAAACATTGCCAGTCCAAATGGAAAATTTTTATTTAAATTGTCTATGCGTATTTGCACAAAGACTTATGCATATTATAAGTTTTCTTTAAGCAGATAGTTAATAAACAGTATGATTCCTTGTGACCTTTTCAGACATCCTTACTGCTGTTTCTCTCATCTTTCTTTCTTCTAACTGGGGTCCCCCTTTCCACATTTACCCAGTCAGATCATTTGTACCCTGGTATTTTCTTCTCTATTGCTCCCTCGCTCCCCTACCCCAGCAATGGTTCCTTTTATAGTTTCCTGGTTCTTGCAGTTACACTAGGTTATGCACTCACTTCTGAAGATTTGAGGAAAGGTGCCTCCAAAGACCAAGAACATGTAACGGTTTTCTTTGTGGGGTTAGGTTAGCTCATTCATTATAATGTTTTCTAATTCCATCCACTTGTCTACCAATTTTATTGTTTTCTTTACAATGGTATAGTATTCCTTAGTGTATAAGTGCCACATTGTCATTATTCATTCTTTGATTGAAAAAGTATAGACCTTTTTAATTTTCTAGTTATTATGAATAGAGCAATGATGTGGTCCAGCAAATATCTATAGAGTAGTGCATCGAGTTCCTTGGGCATATGCCAAGAAGCAATATAGCTGGTGAGCCAGCTTTTGTGCTCTCTTGTCAAATCTTACTAAGTCCTTCTCATTGCCAAACAAGTTCCAAGTGCTGGGTAGCACAGTTGTTCTTCCTCACATCGAGCTGTTTTCAGTCATCAGGACAGAGAACAAATTATAATTAAATATGGTTTCAAGTAATCATGAGTGAAATGAAGGTCAGGAACTGGATCACAATAGGACCTTCTAGGTCACATAGAACAGTAGGTAATGTGTATAACCCACGCATGGAAGGTGGCTTCTCCCCTTTCCCCAGAGTTATCCAGGCTTTGAGTGGGCCACAATGGCACATTCTTTGGTAATAAAAGTTTTCTTCGTGCTCTGCAATCACACCTTGCTTCTGACCTCTTGCTTTCAAGAGCCATAGAGTAGGACAATGGAGACCTCAATGATCTTCCCAGATGGACCAGATACTTTCCATGAATTTCTCTGAAAAACACTAAGAATGACCCCATAAGTTTTCTGGATGTCAATAGAAGGTAAGCCTCCTTGGATATACTCCTCTCCAGAAGACCTCAGAGGTAACAAGTGAAAAGTTGAAACACAGCCCTGGACTTTACACAGGTCTTTGTCTTCAGAGGCTGGCAGTAAATCAGAGCCATCTACAACTAATAATGTGTCTGTCTGCCAACTATTTCTAATGTCCTCGGCCCAGCCACATGAAGCAGGGTCTGAGGCGAACCTCCTGTATAGCCACTCAAGTCTTCTCATGGGCTCCTGAGGTACATTTCTTTCTGCTTTGCCCTCCCTGGAGTGACATCAACTTTTTGCTCCTATTAGACCCGACAGGTGTTCCCCTCTCTTCAGGGCAGCCAGGACTCTGCCTTGAGATGAGACAGCTGCATGTGTCCCAGGGTGCAATGTCCTTCCTTCTTCCTGGCATCCAGCCCTCCTCTGATCTGGACCTTCCCCCACCCCCACCCCCACCCCCATGTGGGTGGATCAAATGTTGGAGCCTAACCCTGTGCCTTTCCTGCAGACATAACTTTGTCATTGCACCATTGCTGTCCAAGGCCATGCATGAATTCTGTGTCAAAACAGCTGTTCCACGAGGGGCGCTCAATCTGCTGCATCAGAAAGCCAGAAATGAAGCATTAGCTTGATGGAGTTCCTGTAAGAGCCTATCTGCTTTACTTTTAGCGGAATCTGCTCTAGTCATATATCTAAGCACAGTACTCGTCTCCTCAGGCTACAAGATCCCACACGGTAAAGCATAACGAACATGTCTGCTCTTCCTCCATAACCCCTGTCTTCATTCTGAAGGTACCCTGGAACACAGCTCAGGGCAAGTGCAATAGAGAGCAATGCTAAAAAAATAAAATAAAATAAAATAAAATAAAATAAAATAAAATAAAATAAATAAAATAAAAACCAACAACAACAAAGGAGGATTTGCCACCTTCGAGGAATCAAGGAATTCTTCCCAAAATAATGCCTTTTTCAAAGGAACCATGGGGATCTGGGGACCATCCATATACTTAATTACATGGGAAAGCATTTCAGGCAACTAGCTAGTTACTGAGCATGCTTAATGAAGGACTACATTTCAGAGCATGCTTAGCCTAAGGTCATATCACAATTCAAGAAGAAAAGATGGCAGACATGTGTTATGTATGCTTAGCTCTCAAGGACTTAGTATAAATGTTTGGACATTTAAAATAGCAGTCAGGAATGATTTGGGGCCTGCTCAGTTTGCATCACAAAGATGGTGGACCGGGATGCCTCTGGGCATGTTAAGTTTACTTCAAAAACTTACCTTGGTGTTTTCCAGAAAGAACTGGTCCAATGAAGTTGAGTATGTTTGCATAGTGTGATGTTCTCAACCCTCATCCCCAGGCCAAAGAGTTGCCAGGGTGAGGAGTAGATAGCTACCTTTGACCAAGGAATATGTTTATTCCTTGACCAAGAGCCAAATCTATGGAGAGGTCTGGGGATGAACCTACAGGCCTCTCACTCCTTATGCCCCTTCCCTTCCTGTCCCATCGCCTCACTGGGTTCACGCAGAAGCCAGAGGGTGCAGGAGCCTGTTGAGATGATCTATACATGCCAGACTCGCAAACACACATCAAGATCTGATGTAATAGAAGGTAGAGAATGAAGGTCAGACGGAGGAAATCAGCCCCTGTGTGTTGTAACTAATTTCCAGTAAGATGATCAGTGTCTTCCTGTCTGAGTTAGAAGTTGTGGTAACTCACACAGTCTCTTAACCCTTGTGTACTGTGAAAGCAACAACCCCTCCAGATGTGTAGATCTTCTCTCAAGCCTCCTTCAGTAACTAGGTCAGTGGTGTACAGCACTTCATCCGGGGTACTTCCTTTTCTGTTTTTATTATGTTGGTTTTGTCATTTTTTTTTTCACCTTTTGGAGACAAGGTCTTATTCTAGCTAGCCAAGGCTGATCTGAAGTTTCTCTTCTACCTCTGCTTTCCCAGTGCCTAGAGCCCAGGTGTAAGCCACCATGTCTTGATGATTAGGACACTTCTGTTTACAACCCTCCCTGCCAACCAAGTCCTCAGAAGTTCTTAGTTTTGTCTTCAAAAGTCATCAGATAACTTTGGTTTCTATTTTGCAGACATGCTTCTGCCCTCACACTCTCTATTTTGTGTATTTTCTTAAAAGGAAGTGAAGTGGAAGGGTCGAGGTCACAAAGCAAGTAATAACCTATGACTCAAGCAAAAGTGAGGAGGGCCGAGCTGTGGGAAGGGAGGAGAAGGCACTTCTCTCATTGTACACCTCCACAAGAGCACCTAAAAGTCAAAGCATCTGAAAAATGTAAGTGAGATGAAGAAAGGACTGAGACCCCAAGCCAAGGTCCTTCAGCAGTGATAATTCTATTTCAAAACCGCCTGCTCTGCATTTGTGAACCAGCTCTATCTCCTCTCACCAAGACAGAAGAAATCAGGTGCCCTGACAGCCAGCAGCCAGGGTCATTCATGAAAACCTAGCAGCTAAAAATACTCTTTGCTCACATGGAGGACCATGCTGCTGCCAGTTCCTCATATTTCATCTGTTTAAGACCCCAGCTTGCAGAAAGTGCTTCATGTAGAAAGAGGTGAGTTGTTTGCATGAATCAGTGTAACGTTTAGACAGTAGTTTATTTGTTAGGCTCAGAATACATGAGAGATGGAGGAGAGATTTGTTCTCCGTAGCAGAAAGTAGATCAAGCCAGCTGGCAACATGCTTCAAACAAATGGTCAAGAAACAACTAGATGGATGTGAGGCTTGGTCAGAAAGTTAAAAGTAGAGAAGGTGGGGGAGGAGCTTCTGTGGGAGGCAAAGGGCTCATGAGTCCCCTTGTCAGCACACTCACTGAGAGGCTCCTCAGTGTCCATCTCCCACCTCTTATTGCCTGTCACCACATAAGCCTCCGGCTAGAGCCTGAATGTTGGCCTTTTCCCTTTTCACCACTTTGAAGAGTTACGTTGAGTTCACTTGGCTCAATTTCCTGTATTTCAATTCAGCATGTACAGATCTAGAAATATAAGGGTAAGACTGTGAAAGAAACCTGAGTCCCATCTGTAGACGCCATGTTAAAATCCATGCATATGGCCCATGCCTTTGATCTCAGCACTCAGGAGCAGAGGTAGGTGAATCTCTGTGAGTGCAAGGCCGCCCTGGTCTATAGAGTGAGCTTCAGGATAGCCAAGGCTACATTTTAAGACACACACACACAATACATGTTGGTGTCTGCTTATTATCCTAGCACTTGGGGGGAGAGGGTGAAGACAGATGGATTCCTGGGGTCACTGGTCACTAGCCAGCCAGCCTAAATCTGAGGGCCCCAGGCCAATGAGAAACCTGTCTCCAAAAACTAGGGAAGGGGTTGGCTTCCGAGTAACAATGTCCAGGCTTGTTCTTGGGCCTTCCCATATGCACACACACATGAACCCACACACACATAACATGAACACACATAAAGAAATTGTCACTCTGTCCTGTGCTAAACAGACTCAGATGCAATAGCCGACTTGCACAAGAGGCATTTGTTAACATTTATATTTATTAAAATATTATATATTTTAATTTATATCTATTAAAATTCTCTTTTAGGCTGTATGGTTATTTCTGGGTTTTCATAACCACTGTGTAGATACTGAACAGTTCATTCATTCCAAAATTGTCCCTCATGTTGAGTCTTGTGGTCAGAACCTCTGCATGTACTCCTCACCCATAGAAACCTCACCCATGGAAACCACTGACAGAATTTTGTCTCCTCCAAAACATCACATAAATGGAATTAGACTGTAGAAATATCCTTTTGAGTTTTTATTTGCCACATTCTATTAAGGAGTCAAAGAGCCCAGAAAAGTTTAGAAACATGCCCAAGACCTACCACTAGAAAAGTTGATTTGAAATGTAAGTGTAGGCCCACCGATTCTCAGTCTTTTTCCCAGCCTCGCCTTGGATCCTGCCTCATCTCAGTTTCTCCAACATCTTCATGAAGATGTACAAGGGGGCTGCTGCTACTATGAATGCACAAGGACTTTGAAAAGTGTAAAGCTGTTCCTTGCCAGGCATTTTGCAGAAAGACAGTGAGCCCTGGAATCACCTTCCCAAAACTCAGTTATGGCCTTCAAAGCAGACATTATCTTCTGGGTAGAGAAATACACACACGTGCACACACACACACACACACACACACACACACACACACACACACACACACCTATACATGTCAGCTTTAATGCAAGAAGAATATCACAATGCCAAAGGACCTGCTGAAATAGAATAAAACAAAAAGCTATTTTTCACAATACAGGCAAACCACGTATTTATTTAATGGGATCTGGGGTTTGGTCCTCTGAAGGGATTTTGCTTTTCTTGAGACATGAAAGTTACTGCTATAAAGTAAAATCTGATTCAATTCTCATGTCACAAGAAGTCAGTATCATCTGCTGGCCTGATGGGTTGGCGGTAGCTCTCCAAGCCTGCTCTCCTGCCAGGGGTTTTGAAATGTTTGCTCTTGTCTGAATTTAGCCATCAGGATATTTAGAGACATGGTGAAACTTCACACAGCATATCCCCCTCCTGATAAAGAGAACATGGCCAAGTGTGGTGTTCTGGAAGCCATGTAAAGCAGCTTTGCTACCTTCCTCCATCACTGTGCCTCCTAAACGTTATCAAAAGCAAACATCTGTTTCATTCCGTGCTGTGTGCAGTGCCATCTCAAGGTAGGGCCCAGCATCCTCTACCCCAGTGCTGAGGGACATAGCTGGGAGTGGAGTGTATGTGTGGGGGTTGTGCATGCATGTGTTCATAAATGTGGAGGTCAAAGGTCAACCTCTGTTATTACTCAGGAATAATCCACCTTGGTCTTGTTTGTTTGATGCTTGGTTTTGGTTTTGTGACAGTGCCTGTCCTTGGGCTGAAGTTGATTCATTCAGCTCTACTGGCTAACCTGTGAGCTCCAGGGACCCACCTGTGGCCTCTTCCACAGCACTAGGATTGCAAGCACACAGCAGCACTCTACCTTTTACATGTGAACTCCAGGTCTTCAAGCTTCAGAAACAAGCACTCTGTCTACTATCTAGCTCTGCAGTGCCACAGCTGATATTTTCATTCCTTAGTAGCCAGGCCTTTAAATGTAGAAGAAACAATAAAATTGCATTTTATTAATGGACTTACAGTCAAAACACTATATTCATATATTAAGTTTTCAGACTCTACTAGGCACTTCAAACTGACAGCATATTTCAGCTTGAATCAGCTATATTTCAAGTGTCATGTGACACAGGACCAGTGACTAGTACCAGGCAAAGAAGTCAAGAGCAAAGGCAAGTTCAGTTCTCAGCCAGACCCTTATAGCTATGTAGCTTTGATACATTATTTGAAGTTTCTGATCTTTGGTTTCTAATCCAAACAATGACAATGAGGCTCACAGACCAACTGGACAGTGAAGTCATCAATGGATACGTTATTAGAAACATATTAATAACTGCTTTCACTGGTTTTAACTCAGCTTTATTGCATGAATTCTATTTGGTGCAATAAACCTAGAGCCAGATATTGGGGAAAAGCTGAAATATCAGAGAGACAGAGGAACAAGCCACAGCCACTTCTCAACTAGCCAATTCCTCAGGCCTGTCTCCAAGAATCCTCTAGCTAAGCAACTCCATCCTTAGCCAAAAAGGGAAGTGGCAAGAGAAGCTGGACTCCTTCCTTTTCTCCCCCAGCCCAGCTATCTTACTTTCCTGGAGCTAGGATTACAGATGTGTGCCACCACTCCCTGGATGTTAGGCCTTGAACTCACAGAGATCCAGAAGGATCTCTGCCTCCCAGTTGATGAGATTAAAGGTGTGGGCCATCACTCCCTGACCTTCATGGCTTGGCTCTGTCCTCTTATATTGCAGACTATTTTTATTAAATATACAATCTATCTCCAATGCAGTTTTTACCACCACCATCAAATACATCCAACCACCCATCAACTCTTGATTTTCCATGGACACAGGAGTCACATTTACAACCTCCAAGCTCTAAAAGAGTTAGGACACTACCAAAAAGATTAAGTCAAATTTTATACATGTTAAAGCAAATATTTAAAAGTTATGTCTTCCCTGTGTGTCTTCTAACAGTACACATGAGGCTGAAACATTTGCAAGTATTTTCTCTGGGCTATGGAGACAGAAGGGAAGAGAGGCTGAGAAAACTGTGTTTCCTTATCAGACAGTCAATGAGGGTTGGGGGAGAACATTGGCCTCCCTCTTTTGATGTGTGTTGATTGACTTCTGGGTGCACATCTGGCTTCTCATGTTATTCTTTCTCTGGATGCTTTCCTTATCCCACAAGATCACGTAATAAGTCCTCATATTGAAGCCATCACTGCCATTCAGTTACCAGACATTCTGCTTGGCTCCATGGACTGCACAATGAGGGTGGGGGTGCTGCTGAAGATCAAAACAAATGTGACTCCTTCTGGGACAGTGGGGGAGAGTTTAATGAAAAGTACATTGTTTGTAAAAGTACAGTAGGCTAAAGGAAGCCACTGATAGGTGGAGCAGGACGGAACCTTGAAGGAACCACAGAGGAGCTGGGTGGCTCCAGCCTTGAATGAAGAGACAGACCATCTAGCCCTATAGATGTTCTTCTTACTATGATGGACCTCTGTCCCGAAGCACCCATCATGAATGGAAAATACATTCAGCAATTCTGATGTACCAAACATTCTAGCTTTAGCGTGTAGTCCATGATAGAGTTCTCAATGAAAATCCTATTGCTCTTGTATCATCATAAAGTTGAAAACACTGAGTAAAACCATCACAAACAACGATTGCATATACTAGAGGTAGGGGATGAATGAAGACTTTTGCAGAGGATGGCACCAAAGTGTGGAGGAAGGAGCAAGGGAAACCAGCATCCCACCCCACTCTAACATCTCTGACAGCCCCCCTGCTGGCCTTCAGCAGAATATAGAGGGAAGAGAAGCTATGGATGAACCATATTGTCTACACAGGGCTCTGTAAAGAAGTATGAAGAGTGGTTGGCTCATGGAAACACATGCAAAGGGCCACTGGCTCCCCTGACCATTCCTGAAGGAGTGCCCAAATTCCTGCATAGGTAGACAGTGTTTCAGAAGATAGCCAACACATCTGGACGTCACAAATCTTCAAAACCTTTCCCATTCCAAAGCCTGGTTGTGTTGTATGGTGTCCAAGGCAAAGGGCATGTTTTATACAAACTGAAGTTCTGGCCAAAGTGCCTTCCTTACCTTCTGGATATGCTGTGCTTTCTGGTGGTGGTTTATGTTGTATGTATGTGTGTGCGGGAAGATGTTTGTTTATTTTGCTTTGTTTGGCTCTGCTAGATTTATTTTTAAGTCTTTAAGGTAAAAAAAAAAAAAGGTTAAATAAAAAAAATAAAGCCTCCCAAGGCAATCCCAGCACTTGGGAGGCAGAGTCAGGTGGATCTCAATGAGTTCAAGGCCAACCTGGTCTACATAGTTAAAATCCAGGTTTGCCAGAGTTGCATAATAAGAAATTGCCTCAAAAAATAATTTTAGGCCAATCAGTTGTGGTGCACTATAAATATATAATTTAAGATATACTTTTAAAAATAATTTAAAATCTTCCTAATTTATTTATAGTAGGAAATAGAACCATATGTTATTACATATTATATAACATGTATTACATGTTTTTAATATATTTAAATATATAACACATTTTTTAAAATTTATATATATGAAATAAATATGTCTCTGTTTTATATTATATATATGAAATAAGTATTAAAAGGTAGGAATATACATTATATATTCATTTATTTTATAAATTATCAAGGCAATTGCCTGATTACCTGCTGGAGTTCTATAGTAACAAAGACACAAAATACTTCTTGCCAGCAGTATTTGATGAAAATATTATTCTCACTTTGTCACTGGGTTACTAGGCATGATCTCTTTATTTGTTAAAATATGAAAGGTGAAGTGTTTAGGCAACAAAATATTTGACTTTTACCATCTTTTGTTCTTATTATAAAAAGTCCATCCCAAGTAGATGGACTACTACCCAAGAAGTTACTCATTTCTTTAGATAATTATCTTTAGACATTCATCCCACTGAAGACTTGGTCACACAGAGATTTACTTGTGACAACTTGCTGCCAGTCAGAAGTAAACTATTTTCTAGAATGTAGCCCATCTCACTGTCATAGGAACATGTGCCTCAGAACATGTGAATTATATTTACTTCAGGGCCAGCTGTTTCTTTAAAAAAAAAATAAATGCAAAAAAGCATGCATTATTATGACATTTAAAAACAAGATGTTTTTGTCATTTTTCTCTCCAATCCTTCAACCTCTCTCATATCTTCCCAATGCTCTCATATTTCATTATTTATAAACATCAAAAGTTAGGATTTGCATATGTGAGAGACCATGTATTTATTTATTTATCTATTTATTTATTTATTTATTTGTCATTCTTAGTTCAGGTCACTGTGGTGGAAATGCTCTCCGTATGATGTAAATAAAGTAACTGGTTTGGCCTATGCACAGCACCATAGAAGTGGGTGGAGGATCAGAGGACAGGCAGGTAGGAGGGTAGAGTTAGTCAGTCTCCATCCGCCCCCCGAAGGAGGAACATGTAAGAGATACAGGTGAACCACTGGCTGAAACATGTGGCAGACAGATTAGTAGAAATGGGTTGATTTAAGATAAAAGAGCTAGCTAGCAATGTGCTTAAGACATGGGCCAAACAGTATGAAGTTAACCTAAGTGTCTGATTCATTTCCTTGGGGGACAAACGCCGCAGTGGACCACGTCCCAAACACGGGGCCCAAATGGGTCCGGGAAACATTCTACAACAGGTCACCTCACTTAATGCATAATACTTTCTCATTCAATCCATTTTCCTGTAAATTTTTTTTAAACTTTTATTTGTTTATATATTTATTTGCCTTGGTGTTTTGCCTGGAACTACAGACAGTTGTGAGTCGCCATGTGGGCGCTGGGAATTGAACCCCAGTCCTCTGGAAGAGCAGTCAGTGCTCTTAACCACTGAGGCATCTCTCCAGCCCCCCCCATTTTCCTGTAAATTTTATCATTTTATTTTTCATAACATCCATGTAACATTGCACTGTGTGTAGATACCACATTCTCACTCTCCAATCTTCTGCTGATGGACATTTAATTCTGTTTCCTGGAGACTGTGAATAATGCAGCAGTATGCATCTCTGTGGTGAGATTCAGAATTGTTTGTGCACATGTCCAAGAGGAACACATGCTTGAATCCTAGTGCTGGAAATGCAGAAAGAGGGGGCTCCCTGGGGTTGCTAGCCAGCCAGCCTAGCCTATCAGTGGGCTCCTGGTTCAGTGAGAAACCCTACATCAAAACATGAGATTAAAAGAAACTGAAGTGGACACCTAACATTGACCTGTATCCCGCCCTCTATACACACATGCCTGTCCAATGTACACACACACACATACACAGAGCACAATAAAAAAAAAAATACAAAAGAAATGGCAAAGAAGAGGTGGGCAGATACTAATGATCCTATGATTGTCCCATGCTTCATGTTCCCTTAGGACCTGGTCTGTATCATCAAAGCAACCCCAGGGGACCTAGCTAAAGAAAGCCAGTGTGAGTAAGCAAAGACGCACAGGGTTGAGTTTCCTGAACAGCAGGATCAAAAGTCCTGTGACCTAGGAAAATCATAGGTGTTCAAGAGGGAATGTCCTTTTCTCTACATGAAATATGAAGAAGAGTAGTGTTTTATTTAAACATGTGGAACAAGGTAGTGTCTCCCAAAACAGTGCTGTAAATGATAACAAAGCAAGCTCTAAGTTTTACTGTTTCTTTTCTCAGTGTTGGATGACAACCAAAGTCTGTGTTTAATCACTGTCTTGAGTGTATTTCAACTAAGAGTTAAAGTAATATCACCCAAGTATACCATTTTTAAAAGTCACTTTGAGAATCTGAATTAAGTTATAAGGTTTTTGCTAACTGTCCATATCATAATAAAATCACTAAAAATGAACAAATATTATGTTCTTACAACAAAAGGGAGCTTGAACCATCCTCTTTTTGACCAATGAGTATCAAAGTAGAGCCTAAAAGACTTTATAATTGGTAGTTAAGTGAATTTTAAATGCATGCTTTGAACTGAGTGTGGTAGTGCACACCAGGAATTCAGAGCTGGAGGCAGAAGGGTCAGGAATTCAAGACCAGCCTCAGCTACACAGTGAGTTCAAGGCCAGCATGAGCTACATGAGATTTAGTTTCAAAATAACAAAATAAAAAATATAGCTTTGCAGTTCCTAGTCCAAATATAATACTGCACACTCAGTCCTGGATCTTCCAGTGGGCATCACTATAAAACCAGGAAAGAAAGAATAAAGCAGGTAATGAAGGTACCTGAGAAGTAAATGATAGTACAGTGTGTAGAGAAAGGGTCTAGAATTTGTATAGCCACCAAACAGATGGTGAGTTTATCACTTCCAGGTGTCCCCTGCCCTGAACACATCATTACCCAAATAGCAAATACAAACCCTGCCATACAAAAAGCAGCCCAGAGAAGCCTTTCTTTGCTGGCTTGAGGAATGAAGATGGAGAACTTCTTACATGCAGAGGCAGATTGGAATTGCTCCTCTCACCCATTCTCTTGGGTCCTTCTTCTCTCTAGCATTCCAATGGGTGCAATGACAGTGTCTAGCTGAGGCTAGCAAAAACCAAAATCCTAACACAGATGACAATATGATTTCAAGAGGACAATCTCTCCTTCTTTTTATTCTTCCCCTGATCTCTTGAGCTTGACAGTTGCAAGAAAACACGGTGGAGAAAGCATCCAAAGCTCAAAAGAGAAACTCAAGAAAATCAGAGTGTGCGCACCAGGGAGCCTACAGAGGGTCACTGCAAGAAAGCAGCCCTGCCTAATGTTACCCAAGATGTGCTCACATGAGTTTCATCCAAATGAGCAAGACAAAGATGTCAAGAGTATTGAGTGAACAGCCGAACTGCAGTCCAAGTCCCACAATAACCTTGAGTGGCACACTTGTGGGTCATGTCAGAATAATACTCAACAGGGTTTGCAAACTAAAACTGCATCACAATGGCTACCCATAGGAAACAGGTGGGAGGTGGTTGTCTCAGTTTAACCAGACCAGAAGTCTAACTGATTTGATTCCCTGTGACAAGAAGAATAAGAACCCTTCCCATCAGATTTAAACAAGATACTGATTTTTATAATATTAAAAAATATATTCTGAATTATTGGTCACACAAAGATTGAGGGAAAAAATCTAAATTGTACAGAAAAAGAAATTGCCTAATGCCTACACTCTAATTGCACAGGTACTGGTTCAATCTGAGAAATATTTTTAAAGAAGCCATAAGCAAGTTCTCCAACAAGGACACTTAAAATAGATGAAAGGAACCTTGGCAAGAAAATAAATGACATAGAAAACTGGAAATTTCTGAATTGTAAAAGGTAATAGCTAAAAACCAAAAGTCATTGAGCTCAGTAGCAAAGCAGAGGTGACAAATACTGAGTAAACCCAAAGATAAATCAATATAAGTTAGTGTCAATGCTATAGAGGAGAAAATGTAAAATAATAATAATGGGGATGAACAGTGACAAAACTCTTGGCCACATGAAACACTAACAAACGTTCTCACAGTTGAATCATCAGAGTTCCAGAGGAGGAGGGAAAAAAATCAGATGGAAAAAAATAGCTATAGATTCCCCAAGTTAAATGATATTTATCTGTGAATTCAAGAAGATTGAGAAGACACAAACTGGAAAAGGAAAAAGCTATGGTAGCTCAAATACAATCAAACCACTGAACTAAAGATTGCAAACGTTTCAAAAGCAGCCAGAGAAAAATGAAACATTTCCTAGAGGGAAGTAGGTAGGCACATGACTGCACACTTCTTGTCAGCATGTCATGAACTCCAGAAGGAAGCCATATGCACCAGAGAGAACTAGCCAGTGAAACACCTTCAACAATGAAAGTGAAATAAAGATGTTTTCAGTGAAGGAGAGCTGAGAGAATCCAGTGTCAGCAGAGTTGCTCTAAAGGAACACAAGGTCATAGATAAAAGGGATATGACCCAATAAGAAAAGGACTAATCACCCAGATGGGATAATAATCTTAAATATCTGTAACTCCACAATATAGTATCAGAATGCATGTACTAACACTGACCAAACTGCAAAGAAAAAAATAGAAAAATTCAGAACTGTGGTTAAAGACTTCAGGAGATCGCCCTTGGAAATAAATAGGTCAGTTAAACAAAAAAACTCAGCCTGGTTGTAGTAGAACTCAAACACACCCTCCATCAACTGGATCTGATCAATTTCTCTAAGACATTTCATCAAGTAGATCAGAATACACATCCCTTTCAAGTGCACATGGAACATTCGCCAAGGCAGACTATGTCCCAGGTCATAAGTCAAACAGTAACAAAGTGTGAAAGAGTCAAAGTGGGAAGTGTGTTCTTAGCCAGTGACCATAGGAAACTGGAAAGAATACAGGAGACAAGGCCTCTCAACACTTCAGAATTTAACAGTCCATTTCCATAATCCACAGGTGGAAGGAGGTCTAACAGGAAGTGAGAATATAGCCTTAGAGAGAAGAAAAATAAAACAAAAACATTAAAAAGTTCTTGAAATGCAACTAAAGCCAGAAGAATGGTCTCTAATTAAGCTTCCATTTTAATAAGCTAAAAAAGCATGATAAATCCAAAGCAAGAAATAAAAAGAAGAAAATGGGCAATGCTAAGGGCAGAAGTTTATGAAATTGAAAACAAAAAACTAAGAGAAAAGCAACAAATAATGAAAGTTGATTTGTTCATATAGGCAAAAAAAATTAGTTTGGCAGAAAAACTAAGAAAAAATTAGCAGTACCAGGAATAAGATAGACAGACACCAATGCCAAACAGACACTAACTGTACGTAGGGGAACTGTGAGAACAGAAAACACTATTTAGATGTAAATTCTACCACTAATATCTCTATAAAAATAATGGACCAACCCCTCAAAAACTATAAGCTACCAAACTCACCCTCATCAGAATAGGTAACAACAAAAGGCCAAAACCAACGAAGGTACTTATTTGTAGCTTTAATATTTCAAAAGAATCTATAGCCACAGATAGTTTGACTTGTAAATTTGAACCAACATTTGAGTGTGGTGGCAGTGATGATGATGGTGATGGTGGCTTTGACAGTAGTGGCAGTGGTGGTGATGGTGGTAGTGATACCAATCTTATATGATCTCTTTGGAAACTAGAAGAGTAGATAGTAAAAAGCATTTTCTCATTTAATCATCATTAACCTGATACTAAAATCAATCAAAATTCTGAAAATAGAAACCTACTTACTGGTCAATATCAAAACTATATATGCATAAATCCTCAAAAAAAATACTAGCAAAAAAATCCAACATCAGATAAAATGGCAGTGTGACCTGTCCAAACAGGATTTGTCTTAGCAATATTACATTGGTTCAATATTTGAAAATCAGTCAATGTAATCTACCATATTAGCAATCCACATAAAAAAATAATCATATAGTCATCTTAATTTCAACAAAATAGAACAATATAAGAACAGTTGAAAACAGGTGTACATGCCTGTAACTCCAAGACACAGGCTGAAGCCAAGGATCTTTTCTGTGTAGTGAGACCCTGTCCTAATAAAAAAGAAGTCAGGAAAAAAGTGTCTTGCATAGATATTGCAAAAAGTATCTATGGGCATCATCATACTCTCCAGAAAGAGACTTTCCCTGGTGACCTAGAGCAGAGTAAAGATGGGTCTTTGCCACTGTACTCAACATTGTAAGCGTATGGAAGGACAGAACAGAGCTGCCATTTCATGCCTCTATGACATTATTGTCATACAGAAAACCCTCAGCAATCATTGTAAGATTTTTTTGGTATTTAAGTGAGTTTAAAACGGTTACAGGATGTAAGAACTTTTTTAAAGAAAGAGGACATACTGCACTGTAAGCTAAACTGAAAAATATTAAATGGCATTTAAAATATTTTCAAACATAAATAAATCATATTGTTATGGTTTCAGTATGAAATGTGCTCACAGGCTCATGTGTTGGGAACTTGGTTCCCATCTTGTGGTGTTGTTCTGGGAGTTTTTGGAAACTTTAGGAGTCAGGGTCTAACTGGAGAAAATAGGTCACTGATGACATGCCCTGTATCTTCCCCTCTCTCCTTCTCTCATCACATTTTTTTTTCTTCCTGTATCCCATTAGGTGAGCAGCTCCCTTCCCACCTGTTCTATGTTTGTAATGTTTTCCCTAAGTCCATGTAATCCATGGGCTGAACCCTGGGAAATGATGAGTCAAAATATTTTCTGTTTGCCACCAAGGGCCATTTGAGAAGAAAGAGTCTTCATTGGGAAAATGCCTTCATTGAATTGTCCTGAAAGCAAAACTGTAGGGCATTTTCTGGGTTGATGAATGATGCAAGCAGACACAGCTGATGGTCAGTGGTGCCCTCTAGCCAAGTGATGCTGGGTTCTGTGAAAGCACACTGAGCAAACCATAAGGAGCAAATCAGTAAGCAGCACTCCTCCAGGGTCTCTGCAGCAGCAGCTCCTACCTCCAGGTTCCTGTTTCATGAGGACTATTTTCTTACTTCATAGATGTTCACCTTCTCTTTGTTCCTCCCATGGAAGAGAAGTGTATTACTTCAGCTGTTTGTAAGGATACTAATACAGTCTAAGGGCTCCAACCTCCTGATCTAACTATCTCCCCAAGAGTCGACCCCTACATTCCATGACACTGAGGATTCAGCTTCAGCACATCTCCTGTGTATGAATGCAGAGGACAATGAATGAATGCATATATAAATGAATCATTATAAATGAATGCAAAATCTTTTGTTCACATACAAAAAAATTTGGCCTTTAAAATTATTAATTCTTATCTAAATGTGCATAGTATAAACAATTCTTATCAAAATCTTAGCCCAGGTTTTGTATAAATAAATAAGGACATTCTAAATTTTATATATAAGGGCACAGAAGCCAGAATAGATACATTACTTTTAATAGAGGCAAATGGGTAAGAAGAAACAGTAAGCCTAAATTCAAAACTTATATAGCTATAGTAATTGAAACTGTGGTATTGGCAGATAGCTAGACACCCAGACTAAGGAACACAGTATAGAACCTAGAAACAGATCCATACAAATTAGCCCAGGTGATTCTGACAGAGTAGAAAAACTACAAGGATAAAAGTAGCTGTTTGTAATTGATTATGCTGAGAGATGATAGAAACAAGGGCACAAGGGGGAAAAGCTCTAACACATTATCTAGAATCAAGAGATGAATCATGAACTAAAATGAAAAACAAAACTACAAACTCATATTTTAAAAAGGAGGGGAAATGTCTTAGAAAATTTTTCTTACTCTTGGCACCAAAAGTGGTGATTCGTAAATGTAAAAAAAAAAATAGTAAATTAGACTTTATCAAAATTAAAATGTCTGCTCTGCAAATTGATCCACAAAGAATGAAATGATAAAGACTGAGAGAAAATAATTGAAAAACATATATCCAAAAAAGAACTAGTCTCTAGATGATAAAAAAAAATTCTCTAACTCAACAGTTTTAAAAAAGCCAATATACCAATTGGAAAATGAGAAAAAGACATAAAGTCTTTTTTCACTAAAGAAGCTGAAATACATTCCTTATTACCAGCTATGATAGAGGTGCAGATTAAAGCAATCATGAGAAATCACTACAGACCTAACAGAACAACTAAGGTAGAGAACAGGGACTGTACCACCATATGCCAGAGGTGTGCAGAAACTGAATCACTTGTCCACTGACAATGAAAGTCTGGAAGACAAACTGGAACTTTTCCTAAAGAGAACATGCTGTTGTCATCCCATTACTTAATACTGTTCAGATGAGAACATGATAGAAATGGTGAGCAGGTGATCATGTGCCCAGGCTTAAGGCTATGGGACAGGTAAGAGAGAAGTAGACATGGCTTCTGGGGAATGCCCAAACTCTTCAGGGCAATGTCAGTATCATGTTGTGATATTGTAGCAAACCCTGCAAGGTTTACCAGTGAGGACTGGAAGTAAAGAATACACTGGGGGCCTGAGGAGGTGGTTCAGGCAGAAAAGTGCTTACCATGCAAGTGTAAGAGCCTAAGTTCAGATCCTCAGCACCAACAGAAGCATGTTCCTGTAATACCAGCTCTGTAGAGGCAGAGACAGGAGAGGTCATGGGATTCATTGGCCATTCAGCCTAGTCAATTGATGAGCTCCAAGATCAATGAGAGACCCTGCCTCAAAAAAGTAGAGAAACAATAAAAACACCTGATGCTAACCTCTGGCCTCTGTGAGCAGCCCAACATATCTGTACACACACACACACACACACACACACACACACACAAGCACACACACATACACACACGCACATACACACACACATACACAGAGCCCATATAATCTGAGACCTTTCTATACTGTTTCTTGCAGTGTTATATGAATTAGTAATTACTTCAAAATAAGAAATTAAATTTTTATAATACATGTTATTTTTTTTCTTCTTTAAGTTCTTCTGTAAGAATGACTTTCAATTCTATGATGTTATACTTAATAGTAGCCTACTGAATGAAGTATTCAGAGTTACTAAAGCTTGATTTTCATTTATGGAAAGTGAAAGATGACTTTAGAATTCAGTTTTCTAATAGGAAACGCACCTTCCAGGCACCCTCTGACATGAGGAGGGAGCTCTGGAGTAAACACGAAGCAGCACTATGATAACTTACTTAAGCATAGTGTTCCATGTCTCCCAGGGGCACTCTGTTCAACTGCATTTAAAATGCTCCTGGTCTTGCCTCACAGTCATTAACTGAGTTTGTGGGGTTATTTGCTTACCTTTGTGTTGTATAGAAACTCCCACTTGTATTGCAGTATGCCTAGCCTACAATGCTCCAATTGGGCATACTCAGGTCATATGTGTTGTGGTTTAAATGAGTCATTCCCACCTGCTTTTCTAACTAGATCTAGACATGATCCCCAAAGTCTCTGCCTGGACACTGGCTCTTCATTGCTATCACTGACTTAGGATGCTGCTGGACAGACAGGGAGGAGCTGTTGGGTAGATAGTTTGAAAGGTCCTTTGCTTTGCTAAGTGACCACAACAGAATGAAATCTGAAGATCTTGACCCTCATTCCTCTTTTCTAAATAACTCTTTTCCCTAGCTTAGCTCAATACCAGGAAGTGCAGACTGAAGTTGCCAGTAAGTGTAACTCTTTATTTTGGAGCAAAAGGAGACCAGATACTTGGAACACCAGCTCAACAAACAGCCACATGCATGTTAATAGCATTGATTTGCTCTTGCATTCATGTCCAGGTATACAGTCTTCTTATTTCAGCTCAAGGATGCATGGTTAAGAAGAATCCATTTTCACTGCCCACAGAACAAAGTGTCCTCTGTCCACCTGCCGACGCCATAGGCATTAGAGAAGGACTCTCTCAGGTTGCTTAGAAATGATGGAGAGTGTGTCTCTTTCGTCCAAGAAATAAAATGATACCTTCAGGTGAGTCCAGAGTCTGAAACCTCAAAGAAGGGATTTAGGAAAGCATTTGAAAGGATCAGGTTTAAGCCAAACAATTCTTTAAAAAGAAATTCCATTCAAGATCTCATTTTAAAACAGGAAATTAAACAGTCTGTTCAAGGCAAACGCAGGAGTGCTAGCACCCTTGCTCCCAACTGTTCGTTGCGTGAAACTCATCATGGGTCATCTTTGCATTGAGAAAGGCTTCAGTCTGATGATGGTAACCATGCAGCTCCTTTATAGGGCAGCACTCAGAATGTAAGCAAAACACATCATTTGTGAGCTTTACCTGAACTATGTCTCTTTAATAAGCTTTACTATTCCCAAGATATTTGTTAAAATCACAGGCTTATTCTCACTATTCATGTAGCAGTGAACAAAACCAGAGATAGAATCTGAGTCCTTTCAAGCCCCTAGTAGTTTATTAAAATTATTTGAGGCCATTCAGAAAGTTGAGTTCCTGAAGCCATCATTGGTTGGCACACTTTTCAGATGTTTCTTATTTTTAAGCTTTCATTAAGTGACTATTGTTGGCAGAGAAGCTGACACTGTATAAATGCAAAAAGATTTGAAACCCCACCCAGTAAATACCTCTTTCAATTGCTTTCAACAAAGCCTTCTCCACAACTGAATTACGCATTGTTCTTTCTAAACCCAAGAAGAAAGACTCAATACACATCCTCCAAAATTCTTGCCAGGGCAGAATGTTGGTGCAAACTCCTCTTGAAGCATTTAATAGTGAATGCTTAAAATTAATCTGATTTTGATGGAATATTTTTTCCATGTGAAAAAAAAATGATGGATTTAGAAAAAAGTGTTTAACTCTGTCAGGATCTTTACATGTTCTATTCAGAGAGATGCTTGGTGGAAGTGTTGGTATCTATCCAGCATATTCAAGAAACAGTAAAGAGGCAGATGGTGAAGGTGAGAAGATGGTGAAAGGAACAGGCAGAGCTGGAGGACACAAGGTTGGACCAGACCTTGTTGAGCCTTGCAACTGCTTGGAAGCTTCAACTTATAGTTATATTCAACTGTGAGTATAAAAGGGAGCCCGAAGCAGCCGAGCAGCAAGCTAAGGAACAGAACGAGGAGTCGGCATTCCCAGAAACACAGCGCTCCAAATGGGAATCAGGGAAGGGAACAGATGCTGGAGCATCAGCCAGCAATATGCACCACACATTCAATATGCACCACACATTCAACTCTCCCACAGTGAACGACAGAAAGAAAAGAATGGAAAGTGTGATTTTGAAAGCAAGAGCATTTATACATCAATAACACACACACAGCACATCTCTAATACCTTTGTAACCATGACAAAGTGAACAAGCACAGAGATAAGTACTGAGAATCAAGTGGTTTGATCAGGCTAACCTTTTTTTTTTTTCAAGTGAAAGTCACCATGAAGAGTTCAGACTTCTCAAGAATATGTATTCTGAGCCCCACCTGTCCAGTATTTCAAGAAATAGTCATACTTGGCAGGAACTATGTCTACAATTCTTACATAAAATATGTTAAACATCTGTCCCTGATCATCTTAAACACCCTTGTCTTTATTGAATCTAAGACATCCATATAGAATTTAACAAGTGGGAGGGTTTTTCCCATCTAGTCTTAAGATTATTATTTTGTTCTAAAAGTGTCATGATGCTGCAAAAGATGTGTTTAAGGTTCTGCTGGGTCTCTGCAGCATAATCATTCTTTCAACACTAAAAAGAAAATCTAGAATAATTACTCCATATCCTCATAGGCAGGTATCATCAATTTAGGAGCCACATGAGATGGATTTGGCCAAATTCCTATTGAATATATGTTCACCTTTGTTTTCAGCTTATGACTTAAAGATAATTCTTTTTGTCAGCTAGGGCACTATTAAACTTCTCTTCCCTGAAAGAATGAATGGTATGAGTACACTGACTGATATGGGACTTCTACCCAGATATCACTGACACATCCAGACAACCCTGTAAGAAGGCTCTTTCTGCACAGAGTAAAAAACACTGCCTATTAAATTCCATGTATCACATACTGCATAGGGCTCTTGTGCAATCAGTTATTAATTGTCAACTTTTTACAGTTATGTGCCCCCAGATAATGCACTTAGTATCTCTGAGCCTCAATTTCCCCTCTGTAATATAGAACATTAAAGAGTTATTGTAAGAATGAAATGAAGATATTCGCTGAGAATCCCAGAGGCTTCCTCTTTAACAGTGATTGGATAAAACCAGTGTTTGACCCCTATGACTCCCAGGAGGCCCCCTCAGAGCCTTCTGCCACCTTGTAGCCCTGCCATCACTCTGGTGGCCATGTGCCCCTTGTAAATTTGCCCACCAGGACTCAGAGGCTGCCTTCAACAGTCTATTTATCCAGAACTGTGTGCTTCCTATGTCTATCTGCTCATGTCTTACTATTTCCTCCTCAAAGAACTTTGACAAATACCTTCTCCCCAAATCTTGTGAGCAGAGGGAACATGCGGAGGAATTGTTGAAGCTGTCAACTCATCATTTAGGTGGTTACTCTTCCCACAGGGCATCAAGAATCCAGACCATGATGACTGGGAGAGTGGGTTGAACTTGGAAAAGAGTGTGAATCAGTCACTACTAGAACTATACAAACTGGCAATAGACAAAAATGACCCCTCTTATGTGAATTCCCTGAGACTTATTACCCAAACTACTAGCTGAAGTCCATCAAAAAAAAAACCAGGTGACCAGTCGCCAACTTGCTTGCACAGAATAGGAGCCCCTGAATCTGGCATGGGATATCTCTTTGACATGCACACTCTGGGCCACAGTGATAACGAGAGCTAAGCTGACTTTCCCAGAACCAGGGAATGACTTCACCGATGACATGCATTCATGTCACCCTTGCCTTGACCTTTTCTGATTCACACCAAAACATCTGCTTAAGTTCTGTAATTTGTACCATTCCTTCAAACAGAAAATTGCAACAACAAAAAAATATTAATAAGTGCTTAGAACCAAGCAAGCATATCATAAGCTATAAACCTACATGAAGCCTGTTAACTATCTAATTTAATAACTCAACAAAGTTCTAAGAGGAAGCTTCTGTTATTCCCTATGTTCTGTTTAGGAGAAAGAGACAATAAATGATGACAGTAATGATTATGAATAATACAAATAAATGCCTAGCAAATTACACATTGCTACTAACATTGACCAAGCATCTACAGATGGATTTTTTAAATACACCTTTGTTATTCAAAGTCTAATTGATTTTATAATAAAAATCCAGAGCCAGATATTGGGGCAGATGCTAAAAGATGAGAGAGGCAGAGAAACAAGCCACAGCCACTTCTCACCTTGCCAAGTTCTTGGCCAAAATGGGAAGATCCTGTTTCCATACTAAATGGGGAAGTAGAGTCAACTGCAAGGCTGAAATGGAAGGGGACCACTCTTGTCTCCTCTCCCCTTGTATTCCTTTCCCTGTCTAGCCACATCACTTCCTAATTCAACATGCCTAGTGCTGGGATTAAAGGTGTGTGCTTCCCAAGTACTGGGAATAGAGACATAGGATCCCAAGTGCTGGGATGAAAGATGTGTGCTACCACTGCTTGGCTCTCCTGGCCTGGATCAATCTCATGTAACCCAGTTACAGATGGATCTCTGCCTCTGCCTTCTCGAATACTAGGATTAAAGATATGTTCCACCACTACCTGACCTCTCTGGCTAACTCAGCAGCTGGCTTTGTCCTCTGATCTTCAGACAATCTTTATCAGATAAATAATATATTACCACACATTTTTTTAAACCGGGCCCAGTGTCTCATGCCTATAGTCCCAGCATTCAGGATGCTGAAACAGAAAAAGTGCCATGAGTTCAAGGCCACCAGAGGCTACATTAGTTGCAGATCAACTTGGGATACAGAGTGAGATCTTGTCTCCAAATTAATTATTATCTATGTTAATGCCATCATTAACAAGGGCATTTATAATACACTTTTTTTAAAAAATTTATTTATTTATTTTATGAACAGTGCTGTTTTGCCCTGAAGCTAGAGTTACAGACAGTTGTTAGCTGCCATGTGGGTGCTGGGAATCGAACCCAGGTCCTCTGGAAGAGCAGACAGCACTCTTAACCACTGAGCCATCTCTCCAGCCCCCTATAATACACTTTTTAAATAAGTCACACCTTTTCTTTTCAAATACTGTACTTTTTTCTCTCATTTTACTTTGGTTCAGATGTTGGAGCTATTAAATAGTGCACTGTAAAAGTATTTCCTAGCATTGAAACCTATCTTAGGAAGTGGTTTGACTGTGGGAAGATACACAGTGCCCTTCCAGGGACTCAATGTATGCAGGCCCTGTTGACTACAGTTAATATTTCCTTTCTTAAGTGCCAAGGTTCAAAGCTACAGAATACTAATGCAGATGTGGCTATAATCAAGTTTCTTGCAACTGGGCTGGTGTTTGGAAAGAGAACTAGATCTCGAAGTGAATTTAGAGGTTTGGGAATAAGAACCAAATTCTTACAAGGGTACTATGACCCCTATGTAAAGGTTGTAGTCTCGTTCTTTATGAGTGGGATCACTCCTCAAGCTTGGGATCATCAGGCCTGTGTGCAGCCATATAAGTTTTTTGCATACATGATTTTATCTGGGCTTCCAAAGCTTACACATAGCTATATTTATAACTGATAATCTTAGCAAGGTAAAATTCACAAATAAGAGGTTGATACATTTTGCCATGTGGGTATGAGTGCCCTGTTCTAACCATAAACTACTCAAAGACTCTAAAGGGAGAGTCTGTCATTAGCTGCTGCCTTATTCGGACATCTGTCATAATGTGGCTCATGTGCAGCTGCTGTCATTTCCACTCTCTACTGTCCCGGATTTTCTCTGCATTATCCTCCTGGAACCCTAAGGTGGGACTACATCATTCTTCCCTCTGGTTAACATCCTCAGTTTTGCTTTCCAAATCATAGATGATTTTCTATTCATCTATGTCTCAGCTGTTGTTTAATCTATAAATACTTTTTTAAGTTTTAAGATAGTTTTCATTTCATAAGCCTACAGATGTTTTTTTTTCTTCCTCACATTTCCTGCTCTAGTTTCTAACATGGAGGATCATGAAAATCCTATTTACTGAATGAAAGTCTATTTATCTTGTGTATAATTTACATAGTATTTGTGTTTTATGAATAGATTTCTCTTTTCTAGGAATGCCCTGGTCTTGGAACTTGGTAAAGTCAAAAATGAGAATTTTAAATGTAGGATGGTAGATTCTTAAGCTAAAGATCTGATAATCTGGGAAGGAAGGCTTCAGGCCCAGACCTTAAGGACAGACACTAGATATCAACAACCAAAGAGAGATCGAAAAATCAAAAAATATGGAACTCTGCTCACTTAGCATAAGGAACAAAGCTACTCAGTCAAAGTCCTTCCAAAGTCCTTTGTCCTACACATGTGCACAAGAACCCCTTCCTGCAAAAGCCACTGGCTTAAAAGAAAAAACTTCAAAAATGAGAAATACAAAATATGTTGGCATTGCAACTAGAAATTTCAGACCAGATGGAAGAATGTGACACACAGCAAAGAAATCACCGTCAAAGAAAATCTACATTCCAGCCTGGACTGAACCTTGCTGCCCGTGTGACTTTGGGAGAATTGCTTAGCTCTTGGAGTCTAGCATTTTTTTTTTCATCTGTAACATCACTCTACCATTAGTCCCCCTGTACTAGTCAAGATAAACTATCTTACGCCTCCAAAAATAATCTCAGAAAACTAGTGACTTGACACACCAAATACTTTACTTTCTGCCACTATTTCATGAACACCACCAGTGTACTGGCTGCTTTTCCTGATGCTGTCATAGAATATCCTGACAAAAACAATGCCCTTTGGCTTATAGTTCAAGGGTGTCATCAATCATGGCAGCAGGAACTTGAAGGGACTGGTCACATTGCATCCACAGTCAGGAAACAGAGTGATGAATGTTAACACTCAGCTCATTTTCTTTCTTTTACTCAGTTTGGGACCCCACGCCATAGATGATGCCCCCACACTTAAGATGGTACTTCCCATCTCCATTAACTTCATCTAAATAATCCCACCCATGAATGCCCAGAAGCATCAAGGGTGTGAAAAGCTAACAGATCTCAGTCTGTGAAAGGTGATCAAATCTCAGTTTACAGGGATTCTAAATTTTTTTTCCCTGTTTGTGGTATCACAGGAAGATGACATACACTGAGAAACATTTTGTATCAGGAACTAGGTGGGCTTTCCCACACTATTTCTTATTTAATCATTGAAACAAGCCCTGTGCTATGGCAACTACTGCCATTCCATTCTCTAGACAAGACAAATCTGGCCCAAAGTAGATCTAGGCTTCTGACATGATCTTTGTGAGCTCAAGGCCTGAGCTGTGCTGAGTGTGTAGAAATTAATGGGACAAGCATGACATAAGAATTCCAGCTCTCACTTCGCTATTTCTACAGGTGTCACCTCCATATCCCCAATCAAGGCTTCAGTCTCTCCCATTTATAAAATACAGATATTGTTCCATAATCTTACAAACCTCCAATCACCCTTTTAGAAACCTGGGACTTAGAAACCAAAACTACATGTTGCTGAGCAACATGATTTATAGAAATTCTGTCATCATAGTATAACATATGAAAACATTTAAGAACCAAAATTATAGTAGTATCACAGAAATGCAGTTGGTAGAGGCATCCAGTTGATCTCCCAAAAAGCTTCTGTCCACTTCTAGAATGAGAATGGATATATTAAATAGTCCTTATAACTCATGCCTGCTGACCCTGAACTTGACCAGTCAAGCACCATGGGAAGAACAATGGGAGTGCACAACTTCTGTAATTTACACAGGATGTTCTATGTATCCTTTGCTTTCTTAATGAAAAAAAAAAAAAAGACACTTATCCAGGGAGGACACCTAGTAGATAAAGAAAGCATTGTTCAGATGCTTAAAATAGGCTAAGCAAGGAAAATCCTAGTGATATTTTTAAGAATATATCATTGGATTAAACAGGTAATTAGCTGTGATAATTGAAATATAAACAGGGCATAATTAGTAGAGTTCATTATTACTATCTCTTAGTACAAACAGCAAACCCTGGGTATTTAGCTATGACAGCCGTAGGTGTAATCTCTTAGTTGATTTTGGCCCAGCTCTCTCTCATTGGTAGTCAGAAAATAGCTGAGAGCTGTCACATTGATGCTGTCTTTGTACTTGTGCCATTTCCGCATGCCAAAGACAACACAGGAGTACACTGGGAGAGGGAGGGCTGTGTGTTATAGGGAGTCAGTTTTATCTGAAATTTGTGATCCATAAATCCCCATAATCTCATAGGAGCAGCCCTTCATCCTGTGCCAAAGAGAAGAGACTTGGTTCTCCAGTCACCTGCAATCTGACTTTCATTGACAGCTTCTAATGGCTGCTGCATTACCCTGGACTCTTAGAGCACCTCTATATTCTTTACGTTTTCCCTCTTGCCTTCACTAGGAGTTCCCTGTTAACCATGATTTCCATAACCATGCCTCCCTGTTCTCAGATGTCCTTCACTTGGGTTTCCTTCTACCTCTGGCCTATAATTTCTTCTCATCATCTGGATTGTTCCAATGCTTTATTGGTTTTTCTCCTTGAACCCATTTCCCCATTCCATCTCCCCAACTTGTCCTGTTCCATTCCATCTGCATGTGGATTTTGTTTCACTTTTGTTCTTCTTGATCTTGGATTGTTTTTGCAAATACATTTGGAATGTGAGACAATTACAATAGATTGGGACGGTGACCCAAAAGCTGAAGTGACAGAGAGTGGACACTACCATAGGTCCTTTTCCAAGGGCTATGTGAAGGTCACAGTGCTTCACAAATTACTCTCCTAGAATTTTCTGGGAACAAGGATTCTTACACCTGAGACATGGTAGCCAGAGTGCTCCCTAGTCCTTAATAAGTGTACTGTTTCACTTGGGTTAAAGGCAGTACATGGAAAAGCACAGGCAGACAGAGCCTATAATTCCCTTGTTTGAGGATACTAGAAAAGCCTTGGAGTATCTTTGCAACTCCCCAGGAACTTGTCATGGTTCTAATTTTATTAGAAAATTATTATAGAGGTTTGTGTCTCTTTTACATGAACAGAGTCCAAAAGGAAGCCTCCCAGGCTGGTGAGGCAATCCCTGATCATTAGACAAACACCTTTCAAACCCTTCTCCAACCCATGATCCAACTTGACTCTTAAAGTCCCAGATTTTTTTAATGATATAATCTATGGATTCTTTATAATTCCATACATGTAATAGTGTATCCTGATCATGTCAATTCCCCTGACACCCCTGACACATTCCTCTCGCACCTTCATATATATATATATATATATATATATATATATATATATATACACATACATACATACATTTAGTGTTACCTGCATGCACATGGGTGTAGAAGGCTTTATTGGACCACCAACCTCCAAATCATGATACAGAGACTTAACCTTAGTTCTGAATGCTCAGCTTTAGCTTATGCTTGCTCCACTAGCTCTTTGTTGTTGTTGTTTTGCTTTGGGATTTTTCCCCACTAACTCTTATAATTTTATTTAACCTATTTCTCTATATCTATGTTGTGCTTTTGAGCTTTTTATCTTTATTATTATTATTATTCTGTATGTCCTACTTTCTGGCTTCCTCCCTGTCTAGCCAGCCCCAGACATCTTTTCTTCTCCCTCATTGTCTCCTTGTGTCTAGATTTTTCCTACTTATTCTTTCTGCCCATCAGTCCTGCATATGCCTCTACTGCCTAGAGACTGACCTTATCAAGTTTTCATTAGACCCATCAGGTGCCTTAGGCAGGCAGAGTGAAACAGCAGCACAGCTTTACATAGTTAAACAAATGCAGCATAGACAAATATTATTTATCAACACAAATAAATGAAACACATCTTTATATAATTAAAGTGATAGTCTACAACACATGGGTATAGGCTGTCAACTGGAACATGAGAAACATACAGTTGATCACATATTTTTGAAGAAAAATAGTTTCCCCTGTAGTAAGAAGTTTTTGTCACACCAGAAACTCTCAAATACCAGACAACAGCAAATAATTGATTCAGAGGCTTAATATTATAGTAACTGCTGAGCCAGTAGTTCAGGCTTATTATTAACTAGATCTTACACTTAAATTAACCCATAATTCTTACCTATGTTGAGCCACATGGCTTGGTACCTTTTCTCAACTTAAAATTCTCATCTTGCTTTCTCAATGTCTGGCTGGTATCTGCTGCTCTGCCTTTCCTCTTCCCAGAATTCTCTTAGTTTGGTAGCCCCGCCTATACTTTCTGCCTGCCTACTGGCCAATCAGCATTTTATTAAACCAATATGAATAAAAAATCTTTACAGTGTACAAGAGCATTATCTCCCATTCCCTTTCTTCTGCAGCCATGAACTATAATAGTAGCTCCTCAGCTAAGGGTGGGGACTTCTGCCACCCTTCATTCCTGTGTTTTTGCAAATAGAATCAGCTATAAAATAACACATTATTTGCCCTTAGGGACATACTCCCTAGAAATTATATGGATCACTGTCCTGTCAAATGGTTAACAAAACCCTAATGACATAGCCATTGCAGCTTCTTGGGATACCTAGAGTCAGAATTCTTTGGGTTGGTCAACTGAAAAATGAGTCATTGCCAAAAAAAGGAAATTTACCTGTTTAAAAACCAAGGGCTGAAGACAGGCTCTGTTTATAGAATGCTTGCCTGGCACACATGAGGCCTTAATTTATACCGTAAGCATCACATAATGGGACCTATAATGCAAGCATTGGGAGATAGAGTAGAGGATCAGAAGCTGAAGACTGTCTTCAGGTACAAATTCAAAGCCAGACTGGGATAAATGAGACTGTCAAAAAAGGGAGGGAGGTGCTGGGAGGGAGCAGGGGAGAGAAGGGGGCGAGGAAAAGGCTTATCTCCAGTATCCAAATGGTTTTTGGTTAAAGAAATGGGCTTTTGTGGTGAATACCACCTCAGTCCCTCTGAAGACACTAATTTATTGATTTTCTCTCAGTTTGGCATTAAGGTAAAAGAACTACCAAGCTGGAAGAGAAAGGTTCCCACCAAGAAATGCTGAGTAGAAAAAAATGAGACATCAAACATATACTTAGCCATAAGAGAGGAAAGAGGGGGCAGTGATCCTGGGCTGCTCAGTGGCCCTGGAGTCAGGTTCCTGCCCCAAGTGCAGCAGCTAGAATCTCATGAGGGTAAAATAAATACGTTTCTAAAGGTCAAATAATTGTTTTGGTGGTGCAAGACATTAGCTGGTGTGTCCATGACTAGCTGTAAACATTCAACTGAACAAAAGCCACCAAAGAAACCAGCTTCAAGCTGACAAGCCGATATCTTTGTTAGTTCGATTGGTTACATACTCATAGCGAGCTTCCTGGAGGCAGGAATCATGAGCTGCATTGGATCCTGGCAGTTGCCTTAGAAGAATTCCTTTGATTTTTGTAAGTGAGTAGGCAGCAGGGTCAGAAAGACTGCATAGCACATGGTGGAGATAGTCACAATGGAGAGGGCGGAGGAACCTCAAACCAACAAGAAAGTGGTATGGTGAGCAGGAGACTCTGGGGACAAGGTAGAAGTGCTCTTCAACACTTTTGAGACTGACTATTTCACAAATCATTGAATATTTTTTACACCGATGAAGGAGACACATCTTTTGTTGGTCTTAATTTTTTTTGTTTCTCAAGTTCTTCTTTGATGCTTTATAAACTAGGGGAGGGTAAATCTATAACTGGAATTGATTTAACTCATCAGTTAAGCAAACTAAAATGGAAGAGGAAAACAACCTCGTTGCCTGGGCGTATATTAAATGATACACAAAACAAACTCATGACTTATTGGCAACTTTCTTTGGTCCTGATTGTTTTTGCCTTAAATTAAACAAATCTAAATGTTTGCACAATTCTCTTGAAAATGTGGTGACCACATGAATAAAGTCAATAAAAGCTTTCTTCTTTGTAAGTGGTGGCAATCTGCTAATGAGATATTTATGGTGCCGGCATCATCATTCCAGATTCGTCACAGTCCATTTCAGATCCACCTGGACTTTGCATCATAGAACCACTGGAATGTGTAAACATTTCTCCCCAGCATGACCAAAGCCCATATTGGATCCAAACAATATAAATCTTTCTCTTTATGAGAAGGTCATATATATTTATCATCAGATGTCTCTGATTTCTTCATACACATCCTGTCTCATTGTGAGGTTCATTTGACATGCATTAGGCATCATTATAATGAAAGATAAACTCTGTGTGTGCTGTGGGGGTGGGGGTTGGGGACGTACATGTGTGTGGACACATGTGTGCATGTGAGTGCAGAGGCCAGGGATGACTTCCTCACTAACTTCTCCATCTTACATTTTTAGACTATCTCTCACTGAACCTGGAACTCACAGAATGACCAGACTGGCTGGCCTCCGGCCCCTCTGGTCTCTGCTTCCTCAAAGTTGAGATTACAAGCACATCACCACAAACATCTCCGCCATGAGTGCTGGAGCCAAACTTGGGTACTCAGACTTATACAGCAAGCACTATACGAACTAAGCCATCTCCCAGCTCTAAATCTTATTTTTAATTAATTATTTATTTATTTATTTAGAAATCCTGGATATTGAGGATAGGACTTCATACATACTAATGAAGCACTGTAGTGCCAAGCTATAGCCCAGTACTTTAAAATACAAAGGAACAGAAAACCTTTAAGTGAAGGTGCTGTCAACAGGCCTAGGCTTTGTCAGCTCCCCTCAGACTCCAAAGTGTCTGGGGGTAGAGAGTGCTTCTCTCTCTCACTCTCTTTCTCTCTCTCTCTCTCTCTGGCTGCCCTGTGCCTGCCCTGTGGAAGCTCAGCCCAGGGTTCCTGACCACTGACCAGGCCCCTGTTCCTGATCTCTGCTGTTGGGAGAGCAGCAGGAGCATATTCTTTTGCTCAGAGCCTCATCTCCCACTGGTGCCTTGAGAAATATGAGGAAGGGGATCTGCTTGGGGCCCTCTATGGCCAGGTATTGGCATAGAACCTAAAAATTCAAATCCTGTGCCACAAGGCACAACAAAGTCTGTGGCTAGCTCATAGTCCAGAGCTCAAAGGATCAGCCTTTCGGAAGCAGGCCTTCTTCGTCTCCTCTCATCTGCCTGGCTCTCTCTCTTGCTTTCTCCTGAAAAGACTGAATCTCTCAGGAAGTGTTTCATATAAGTCCCACCTCAGGTTCTGACCATCCACCCTGAGACACCCATCAGCCTGTATGGTCCTCAACTGTTGGTCTGCTCAGTCATAGCTAAATTCAGGCTCCATTCTCAGCCATGGAGCAACTTCAGGTCCAATAAATTGTTCCTCATCTGGGATGTCTAACTGCCATAGGCTGCGTGGGAAGTCTCTTCAAATAAGGTGAATATGATAAGGCTGTGAAGGATCCTTTGGTATCCTTATGGCTACCTTGTGTAGCCATATGGTCACCATGCCTTCTGGCACGGGAAGTACATGTACGCATACCTCATGATAACAAAGCCGTATCTAGAGATAGTGTCAATCATCTCTCCAAGCCTTGACCTGCAACTCAAAATCCTCCTGCCTCAGCCTCCTTTGTGGTGGATTTGACTGTTACATTTTTTAATTATTGCTTCAATTCACTCATGCTCTCCCAACAATACACCACAGACTATAACAGCTCAGGAAGAGGGAGTGGGAGAGACAGGAAGCAGTAAAGCTCACACAGCTCTGGAGGCTGGATGGTTTTAACAGAGATACTACCAGATCTGGTGTCTGGTATATCAGCTTCAATCTTTATCCATGGAACATCTTCAAACCCAGGAGATGTTCCTATCTGGGACGCTATTCTGCCACAGGCTATGTGGGCATTCTCTTCAGGCAAGGTGAATAGATGAGGCTGTCAAAGCTCAGTTACATTGGACAGTTTGTAGGTTTGTAGATGGCAGACCAGAGGAAGCAATGGACTTCCCTAATATCTGTTGTCATGGTTTTAATCCCGTTGAAGAAGGCTCTACCTTTATGACTATATCTTCCACAGGCCCATCTCCAAATGCCATTTTAGAGAAGTTAGGTCTTAACATATGTATGAGGATATCTTAGTTATTTTTCTCTGCTCTGATAAAATACCTTGACAAAAAGAAATTTAAGAGAGAGAAGGTTTATTTTGGCCCACAGTCCTAGGATACAGTCCATCATGATGGGAGAGTCACAGTGGCATGAACGTGGGCCAACTGGCCACATAGCATTCAGTCAGAAATAAAAGAGCAGTGGGTATTGGGTCCAGCTAGATACTTTCTTTTAATCCAGTCCAGGACACAAGCTCAGGGATGGTGCTGCCCTCCCCTCAGAGGCATGACTACACCCTGTAATATAAACATATACAGTATAATATATAATATAACATAATTTATAATATTAAATAAATATAAATAATCCCTCATAGGTATGCTCGGAGGTGCTTCCTAGGTGATCCCAGATCCTTTTTATTATTTTTTTTAACTAAAATTTTGAAATCCATTGTGTATGGTACACTCATAACACATGCTGTGTCCTTTCCAGATCTGGGGTAAGTCTTATAGCATGAATCTTTTTTTTTCTTCATTCATTGTTCAGTTTTGAAAACTCAAAATTCAGAAGTTTTTTAATAACCCATTTAATTTATTTTTAAATCTGGTCATCTCTTCTCTAAGATAGCAAACCATAATGAGAATCTTCATAAATAGGGGACACAATTAGAGATTAAAAGAAAATGATAAAGATGGACACCAGCACAAGGGTCAATAGTTCTAAGGTGGTTTGAATGAAAATGCCCCCCCCCAAAGACTCCTAGGGAGTGGCACTATTAGGAGGCGTGGCCTTGCTGGAGTAGGTGTGGCTTTGTTAGAGAAAGTGTGTCACAGGGGAGGGATTTGAGGTTCAGAAGCTCAAGCCAGGCTCAGTGTCTGCCCTTGTCCCCCTGTTGCCTGCCATCTAGATGTAGAACTCTCAGCCACCCACCTGTCCGTCTTGTCTGCCTGCATGCTGTCCTGCTTCCCATTTGAACTGCAAGAAAGCCCTAATTAAATCAAAGGCATGTGCCACCACCTCCTGACTCTCAGCTATTTTTCTTACACAACCAAGGCCCAACTGCCCAGGGGTAACAACCTGCAGCAGTGGGCTAGGCCTTCCTGCATCAATCATTAATGAAGCAAATGCCCCACAGGCTTGCCTCCAGGCCAAGCTGATGGTGGCCATCCCTCAGTGGAACTTTCCTTTTAGATAACTCCAGTTTGTGTTGACATCATTCATACCCATGTGCCCTTTACCAATATTATCTCTAGGGTTTATAACTCTGTATAAAGATAGGATCAGACTGGCCTCAAACTGATTTTGTGTTTTATTTATTTTTGGCTGTTCTTTGTAGCTAATGGTGACTTTGAACTCACTCTCCTAGCTTCCTCTCCCAAAGGCTGAGTTTTAAAGTGTGCTTGGTTTATGCAGTGTTGGAGATCAAACCCAGAACTTGATGCCTGCTAAGGCAGTGCTCGACCAACTGAGCTACCTCCCCAGACCTACCAAGGCGTCTTCAAATGTGTCCACTAAACACACTGCCTCATGCATTAAGGACCTTGCATGTGATCCACAGTGACAAAACAGGTAGGTGCACATGCACCCAAATCCTTAATCTCTTCTATTGAATGATAGCAGGCTTTCTCTCTTCCTGCGTGAGCTCTGAATCTTAGCAGAGCACACAGGAGAGACTGCCTATTAATCTCTCATGAACTTGGTTGAAGCAGCTCCCAGATTTAAGCAGTGAGGGATTTAGCAAGGCCACAGAGCAACTGTGGGAATGGCTTATCTACCCATGACTGCCCTAGCCTTTGGCACCATCCCTGAGAGAGGCCATTACTGCCTCCCGTGTGAAGGGAACCTTCCTTTCTGATAAATGATGGTGGCTGCAACAGGAAAATTCATGTCAACCTTTGGCCACAAGCTGCAGGCTCACTGCCTCAAAGTGACTGCCTGCAGTTGGAAGACACAATTGAACATGAGCAGTGGGTTCTCTGCCGCTGCTCAGGGCACAATAGAGACCTGACTTGGGGTCTTAATTCTCACTTAATCTTTTCTATAACAATTTTCATTCTTTATCCGAAGACAGCTGTATGTTTCTGTTCTGCTTCGTGGCCATGGATTTGATTTTCTTTTTCCCTTTCAGAAAAAGGGCAGTCCACAAAGTTCAAGGGGGCCTTGGATAACCTATCTCTGTCTGTTTAAATGTTAGATTGGTTCTCAGCATTTGAGTTCAGCTTTTCCTTCCTGTTCACAATCCTAGCCTGGGTTACTTTTAATTTACCTAGTACTATAAATAAGTTTTCAGGCACCTGTCATTCAATGATGAACAATTTCAGAAAAGAGATTTTGTCTCATTACTTGTATATTTGATGTATTCCTTTAATGTATGTTGTGTGTGTACATGTGCGTGTGCGTGTGTGTGTGTGTGTGTGTGTGTGTGTGTGTGTGAGAGAGAGAGAGAGAGGGGGGGGAGCGCTACATAAGCCAGTAAAAGGACAGCAATAAATAAACTATTCAAAAATTGACACTAATTCTGGCCTCAGGGCATCAAAAGCCATATTTCTCACAATGTGATTGCAATCAGGAAATGAACTCAATGAGCAAATCATTTTGAAAAAATGTTTCTCCATTTACCACACCCTCTTGCCTCTGCAGGATTGCTCAGAACCTATAATCTCCTAAGGCACACTGAACCTTCGCAAGGGAGGATAAAATGCAATGTTTTTATCATAAGCTGCTTTCCGCATGATATAATTTCACAGGACAAATATCTTATGAAGTATCATCTGGAAATGATGGTTTAGGGGCTGGTGGAGGAAAGAGAAACTGAAAATTAAGTGAAATCATGGATGGCGTTCGTGAATGCGGCACTGAACCAGGCTGATAGAGAAGCTGAGAAAGGAATATGTATTCTCCGGAAGTAGGTAGGAGGGGCGATAAAGCAGCCAATGGAAAGACAGGAATGTAGACTTACGCGAAAAGTTGTTGGCATGTACATAAAAAGGATGTACCTGCAGCTAAGACATTATCTGCTATTACAGAGTTTATCAGCTGCACTGTGTTTCTTGTATATATCAGGGATCCAACTGGTAAAAAACTCAAAATTAAACTGGGTTGAAGTGATGACCACAAAAATCATCTATGTGTTAAACTCTGGAGCCTGTGAATGTGTTCAGAGAATGGAAAAGGGATTCAGCAAATGCAGTTGAGTTAAGGATCTTGTGGTGTGGAGGACTGTCCTGGGTTATATAGGTAGTTCCAGAGACCTCATTTAAAAAAATCTTATGAGAAGAATACAAGCAACCAGAGAGAGGGCTAGTGAAGTCCATGAAAACTGGGAACAATGTAAAGATGCTGTAGTATTTAAAAATATTTTCTAAAAGTACAGCAACAGAAAAAAAAAAGAATGGCATTATTTTACATTTCGGGGGAAGTACTTGCTGAATGGCTTCATAGAACACAGGTGGACTTTAACAGCTGCTTTTGTCTTACAGTCTCTTACAAGGCCATGTGCCCTGAGGCCCTGGGAACACTGAAAGAGAAAAAGAGTGAAAGGCCCGGAATGTTTTAGTGTTGCCATAAAACAAGTTTTCTCCTGATGACCCTTGCTGCGTACCTGCTGTTAGCAGACTAGATGTGCTGGGCTGAATCTGGTGGCTTAGCTCACTTCTCCTCACAGAAATCCTGTGAGTAGCCTATGTGCTGAATTTTTAAGTAACCCTCAAATTCAGATGTTAAAGTCCTAAATGCCAGTGTGATGGTTTTAGTTCAGAGAACAGAACCAAGGGCCATAACTGAATCACCGATGGATCAGTTCTGTGACACAAAGGCCCTTATAGGGAGTACCCTTTCTTGTCCTCTCAATGCCATGGAGAGGCAGCCAAAATAGACATCTTCATCTGGGAAGATTCCCCACCACACAGAGGAATCCAGCTAAGACTGCCAGCTTGTAGACTGTAGGAAATACATTTCCCTTGTTTATAAACCATGTAGACAGTGGGCTAGGAACCAAGGTCAGAAAGGCAGGTGTGAAGTAGATATCACTAACTCTAGTGTCTGGGTTCCCTGACCCCAGCCTATAATCTAACCTTTATCTCCTCCAGAGTAGCCCTCCAGCCAAACACCTCATTCACCCTCACCAATTCTCTGGATCCAAACTACTAATAACTTGCAAAATTATGCAGCTGGAAGCCAATCAGAAGCCCTCCAGGAATTCCTTACAGGAAAGCCACTAAACACAAGAATGCAATCCCTTAACACAACAGAGAGAAAGTCTCTTTACAGAGTTGTCATTTTCCCATGATGCCATGCAACTTAGAATCCCATTATTTAAGTGAACGTTTTTTAATACCACAGCAATATGACAGTCTTCCATAGAATTTGCTTTTTGCCCAGTGCCCAACAATGTTGGTTCTCCAAAAGAATAAGAATGGGAATTGTGAAGGTATTGAGCTTAGCTATTCAGAATTCACTGTTTGGTTCCTTATGAGAGTTGCTATTTGCCTACATCACGGTGGGGACTGAAACCCCAAGACCAAGTGGACATTTCATTTATGCCGACTGAGTGAGTAAATATATGTATGTCTCTGACCCCCTCACTCCACCTCTGTGTGGTTCTTTTAAACTCTTATCTTCAGAAAGTTTCTGTGACTTCGAATCTGCACCTATGGAACCAACAGTAATAATAATAATAATGATAATAATAATAATCCTGAGGGGTTCCAGAGAGACAGCTCAGTGGATAAAGTGCTTGTCACACAAGCATAAGGGCTCCAGTTCAGATCCCCAGAACCCATGGAAAGCTAGGCATGGTGGCATGCATATCCGTAATCCCAGCACTCCTGCAGAGAGAGGAGATAGAGACAAGAGAATCCTGGGAAATTCACTGGCAGCTAACCTAGCATACACAGCGTGAAAACAGCAAAGAGATTTTATCTCAAATAAGGTAGAAAGTGAAAACTTCTACTCTCTGTAGCATTTGTGCACCCAAACTCACATTAAACACATATACCATGTGTGCGTGCACATGCACACACACACACACACACACACACACACACACGCTTTTGCACACACACCCATCGATATTGTATGTGGTAAAGCAGGCAATATTCTGGGTTTTTTCTCTTTCTAATTCCTTTTCCTGGCCACGCCCTCTATGCCCTCCACCCCCACCACCTCCTCACCCCTGCTTTCAGGAAAGGAGGGAAACTAAAAAAAATGAACATAAAAATAAAGTACCTTTGTAATGGTTCTGACACTATCTTCAGTTTCCTCCTGAAGCCACCCAGCCCTTCCCTGCCAATTGCAATAGCCAAGCCCTTTTTAAAACTTTTTTAATCAAGGGGAAATGAATCGCCCTTTAAACTGCTTTCAGAAGTCATGAGGTTACATCTCTGGAAGGAGAAAAATGTTCAAACACTCTGGGAGTCAGGCCCAAAGAAAAGCTTCCTCCCAGCTAGGATGCACCTGCTTACCAAAAAGGTTCAATCTACCACATCTGGGAATGAGGGCTTTGGCCAGCCAAGGAGTGCAGATGTTTGCTTTAGGGGAGAAAAATGCTTACACTGTAAATACCCCACAATATTGTGCCTGCTGTACAAAAATCCCAGTTCCAGAGAAGATACATAAATGTGACCTTGGTGGGGGTAGTCCAGCCAGCCTCATGTTAGCAAATGCTCAGGGTTTTCTCTGGGGAAGCAGATGGCCTTGGCCTCTGGACTTTGGTACCCTGCCTCTGTCTTTGTTTTAAGTCCTTCATTTGCCAGAATAATTGACAGCCAGCCAGTTCGTCCAGGTGTCTTGAGAACAATGAAAAACACTACACCTAAAACCATGAGTCACCTGGGAAATTTCCCCTTTATTTACAAACAGGACCCTGTGGAATTAACTGCCTCAAGCAGCCTTTCCATTATGAGCGGACAAGGTCATTTTGTGGCAGTGTCCATAATGAACCAAATTTGGTTAGATATTGTTATTTTGTTTATCTCATGAAACAGGAGATTGTTTGATTCCTTTCTTTCTCCTTTCTTCTTTCTTTCAGCCACTTAAGGAGAAAGGTGTGCATTTCAGCTCAAGATTGACGTGACAGTGGCGGTCATAGCATGTGGTAGCTGGTTACACTCCAGAGGAGATGGGAGAGCAGAAACAGACCCAAACCAGGGCTGGCCTCTAACTGTGAAGCCCATTCCTGCTGATGTGTGTCTAGCAAATAGGCCCCAGGTACCAAAAGTTCCACTATGTACCAAACAGCACCCTCAGTCAGGGACCTGGTGTTCAGAGACATCATGAGCCTAGATCCAACAGATAATAAGGAAAGGTCATCACCAACCCAAAACCAGAGTTCTAAAGAAACAAAACAATCCCTGAAGTTGCTGACTCATAATGAAAATCCCTATAACAAGGATGGCTCCCCCAACTCACAATCATTGTCACCCACCTAATCACAATCTCAGCTGGAAAGGTAGATTAAAGTGGGGTCTCTTTGTTCTAATAATACTTCAAATCAAAAATCAAACTGAAAGTCAGTCAACCCTAAACCAAAGACCCAACTAATTACTCAAACCTTTGCTGTTCTGACATTTTCCTTCTTTATAGCCACTGCCTTTTGTTACTTTAATTTCTTCGCCCTCAAAAAAAGAATAGTTGTAATTTATGGCTAGGAGTAACTGATTGCTGCTGGCAAGTTAGCTGAAGGGGCCAATTGTTCCATAAGGCAAGAATCAGAAGGCATGGAGCCATTCACCCGCTAAGACTGATGCGTGAAAGGGCAAAGCTGTGGGCCTTCCATTGTGTGACCCAGAGTTTTCCTGTTTGCTTCCAAATTCCTCAAGACAGCCTGGTGTGGCACAGAGACAGTGGGAGAGGGATGGTTAGGTATCTGTCTGTTAGCTTTCCTGGTGTGGAAAGCTAGAGGTGTGTGTTCCACACTCACATTGGGGTCAGCTTCCCAGAGACAAGGGCTGCCTGTTCACTTTTGATGGCACGGACAAGACCTCTTACACAATTGTCAAGACATGCTACAAAACAGCCATTTTGCTATATGCTGTGTATCCTGAATGACCCCAGGCCTCAATGGATTCCAGCTTCATGAAGTCATGAAGACATATGGGATGACCTCCCTGTAACCCCCATACACCTGACACACTGATGTAATTCTGAGGACCCAGGCTTGTATACACTGTATGTGTTTCACTAGCCTCATGGTAGTTTGAATGTAATTGACCCCATAATCTCATAGAGAATAGCACTATTAGGAAGTATGACTTTGTTGGAGTGGGCATGGCCTGGTTGGCAAGATGTAGGACTCTCAGTTATTCTGCCAGCATCACATCTGCCTGCATGCCCCAATGCTTCCCATTATGATGATAATGAACTGAACCTCTGAAACTATGAGCTAGACCTCTCAAGTAAATGTTTTCACAGCAATAGAAACCTTAAGACAGCCCTAATAGTGTGTTGTTGCTGCAGACAGCAATTGTGTTTTGCCAAAACTTGTCTGCTATCTCCTACAAATGACAGATACCTAACCATCCCTCTCCCACTGTGCCAGCCACACATGTGCCAGCATAGCCATGGTCACCAATGGATAAGTACTCCCACAATCCAGGGAAAGACTAGACTCTGCCTAGAAGAAAAAGGCTGCTCTGCTTCAGGTTTTTCCATCTGATCCTAAACCATTTTGGTGTCCATTTGAGTTCATTTTGTGATGCTATAACAAAATACCAGAGACTGAGTATTTTATAAAGAAGAGGTTTATTTAGATCACATTTCCAGAGTGTTAAAAACATGATATTGATATCACTCAGACCTTATGAGGACCTTGTAAAAGATGGCATCACATGGTAGAATCACATGCTAGCAAGAGAGAGGTCACCCAGTATGATAAGAAACCAAAGCCTGGGCACAACCAGCCTCACTGTTTTGTAACAACTTGTTCTCCCAGAAGATAATCTGGTCCTGTGGTAAGGACATTAATCCCTCCCAAGGTAATCTAAACAGCTACTTTTCTATGTAGCTCCTCATCGGGCTCATGGTCTACTGAGTCGTTGATTCCTCCTAACCCAGGTATTGCTCACAAACCTCCTTTTGTGGGCTCACATATGTTAGCATGAGTCTATGTGTTTTCATCTATGTAAATTTTGGAGATGGAACTCAGATTCTTGTGTTTGCAAAGCAGACACTTTACCAACCAGATGGGAGGCCATCTCACCAGCCCTAAAACTCATCCTAATGGATTTTTTTTTCTGCCAAAGTCTATCAGTTTACTCCAACAACACCCCAGAAGACCCCCAGATCTTCAGAAGACCTAACCTGGCTCTGGTCCCCACTAAGGTTACACTATCATACTACCATCCCTAATCCCTGATGAATCCCTAGGTCAACAAGGATTCATTTTATATGTTTGTTTGGTTTTTGCTTTTGTTTTTCAAGACAGGGTTTCTCTGGGATTAAAGGTGTGTGCCACCATGACCCAGCAACAAGAATCCATTTTACATGGTTGACCTTTTCTGTCTTGAAAACACACTCTTTTGTCTTCCCACCATTAGACCTGTGTCCCTGAGAATGAGAAAGTCATAGGAAAAAAAAAAAAAAAAAACAGCGTTATAAACCACAAGAAACAAAATGACAGTCCACTGCAGCTGACTGTGGGAAAAGAGTCTACAACCTTCTGTAGACTGCATGGGCCTAGTAACAATAGCAACAGCACTAATCTCTAACAGGCAGGACTTGCCTTAGAGTTTATGAACCATTTTACATATATTATTTCATTTAAATAATGAACTGAGCCCAACCCTGAGGACCCCAAGTTGTTAAACAGCAATGAAATGGAACTTTCTGTTTCTAAGTAGGGAAGTTTTATTTAATTTTTTTAAAGGAAAGTAGTAAAAATAGCTCCAAAAGCAATTTGAACATCAAAGAGCTTTTTATGAAACAACATTTTGATGAGTTAAGTGTAAATGAATTAGAAACATATGGATTAAATTCAAGTTAAAATAAACAAGGGTTTAAAAATTAAGAGACAAAGTAGTCTGAAAACATATCTTATTTAATCCAAAGTTCCTGAAGGGGAAAAGGGATGGCTGGACAAGGAGATTTTAGTAAACCAGAGAGGTGAAAAACATCTGCCTTGTTACCTAGGGTTCTGCTAGATATTCTTGCTACAGATTTTAACTCTTAAAGGAGCAGAGGAGATGGGTGACTGGAGTCAGAAATAGCACTGCTCATACACTAATACCCATGGTGCTATTTAGCTTCTGCTTCTAGCATCATTTTATTGTCAATTTTATTTTTATTATTTCATTTTTGAGTCAGTCTCTCTTTGTAGTTGTGACTGGCTGGCTATATGTATCTTTGACAGCTTCCTGAAAGTGCTGGGATCAAAGGACTGTGCCAGCGTGCCAAGCCTCTCACCCCACTCCCTTTCTGGCCGCGTCTCACAGAGCCTAGGCTAGCATGGAACTCAGTACGTAGCCAAGGCTGGTTCTGAAACTCCTGTACCTCCACCTGGGATGGGATGGTACAATGATGGGATTATAGGCATTTATCACCCCCATTTTTATTTGATGTTAGATATCAAACCCAGGGTTTCACAAATGCTAGCTGTCTTAACTCTTCTTCAACCTCAGCTTCTGTCCAGCAAAGTTTACATACATGCTCCTTACATCAGAAGACTGTTTTTTTCCTCCCTCAGTGGCGAATACTACTGCAAACCTCCAGTGTTCATGTACAGAGATTTTTTTTTACCCCCTGCCTATAGTTGAAGACCTTAAAGCTACAGGCACTCATGGTTCTGCCGTGACAGCAGCTCAGTAAGCAAGACTTGGTAGCTGTGATCATTAACAGAGTTCTAGGAAAAGTCTGATGCGTGACTGGCATCTGCAGTAAAGCTGAGCCGAGGAAAGGGTTTTGTGGTGCCAGCCAGCCTGCCTGTGTCATCTTGTTAACTGGCATCCAGAAACCAGAACCACCTACAGCGAATTATCAAATTGTCAAAAGTTGTATTTATCTGTCTGCCAGCTTTTCCTGTTAGATTCTACAACTTCTATGTCCACACTCAGGCCTGTGTCCTCATGGGCTGTGGTGGACAATATTGTGCCTGAAGTCAGACAGGAATGGGTCTCAGACCCACACCTATCACTTTCCAGTAGATTCTGTAAGAATTTGTCCATTTGGAATCGTGATATTATCTTTCAGACCTCATCTCTGGATTCTATGTGAGTGTCCTAGGCTTGAGAGCCGATGATATACTATCAAGCAGCTCTCTCCTACCTTGCTCTCCTCTCTCACTACCTACCACAGGACCTAGTATTCTTGTTCTGAGGCCTGGCTTTCTCCTCAGCAGCTATATAGGCCTTGCTCTCTCTAGCCTAAACTGCTTCCTCTGCCTGGGATGTGATTTCATTCACTGCTATCATTTTCTGCCATCACAGACCTATTCGCCCTTGAGCCAATCCTTCTTGGGGTCTTTTCCACACAGTGCCCGCCCCTCCATTTTTACATGTGCACTATGACCTTCCTCAACTGACATTACACACTATCAGTATTAGTTAGATCCACACAACTCAACAGCAGCCCTTTCTCTCAACCTGCTCAGAACAGTTCAGCCTCTTTGTCAATTAAAATAAGAGGCAAGAGTGTTGGATGCACTCCCTAATTCTAGCCAGGAGACTCTCAAGTCCAGCTCCAGCACATAGTGAGAGACTATTTTATTTACAATCTGGGGAGGCAGTTTAGTTGACCACAAAGCATGAGAACCTTAACTCAATCTCCAAAATTTACAATAAACAAACAAACACTTGCATGTGGTAATGGGTGAGTGTAATCCCAGTAGTTCTGAGGAAGCAGAGACAGGTCCCTGGGGCTCACCAGCCAACCAGCCCATTGTTATTTAATGTTTCAAACCATGAGAGATCTGGCCCTGTCTCCAAAAAGAAGGTAGAAAGAGAGAGAGATTGGGAAATGACACACAAGTTTGATGTCTAGCTTCTACAATGGTGTGTACCTGCAAACACACACACATTAGTTCAACTTCAAATGCATGTTCTCAGTGGAACTGGCTGCACTGCACGTTTTCAGCAGTAGGTAAGAAGCATGTTCATGACAGCAGGAAAACCATATGGCACCATTATACTTTCTCCATGACTAATGGCTGCACCTGCGTGCTCTGTATCTTCTACAAACTCTGCAGCCATTTGCTGTCTTCACCACACTGCCTGTCTCAAGTGACCCTAACACTCAGATAGCTAATGCAGGAGGACAGAGAGCTCCAGACCAACCTGGACTAACATCATAAGACCATCTCTCACAAGGTAAAGACAAAATTTTAAGGGAAAATGCTGTGCTCTGCAGAAAGCAGGTTCTTCACCCTCATGCTACTAACTGTAGGACCAGATGAGAGCACAAGGACTGCCTTGTACGCTGTAGACATGAAGCAGCATCCCTTAGATGCTAACTGACATTGCCACAACACTTGTGACAACCAAAATTGTCTCCCAAGTTTACCAGATGTCCCCTAGAAATAGCACTGATCGCAGTTGAGAACTATTGGTAAAATGGTCAGTTGAAGTTGATCTCTTAGATGGTTTCTCGAAATCTTAGCCTTGTGGTTTTAGCAATTGAGAGGCAAGCTGACATGTATTTCTCAGAGAAAGCTAACAATCTTCTTCTGACCTTGAATGAACCCTTCAACCCAGCCTGCTATATGGGAACTGTTCCCTGGCAGCTTCCTCTCATGTAGAACTGAGATAGAGCCCTGGGTTCCTCTCCTAACAGCCCAGATGCACAACGGCTTCTCTGGACTCACACACATGCTCTGTTTTGCAAGTCAGCCCACAACCCTCATGACGGGGTCTGGATGCTCAGTCGGTTGTATCAGCAACCTTTCTGCCAGAGGGGCTGGCTGGAAGAGTGGTGCATAAGACAGAGCTCGTTCTCTACACAGCCTACAAAGCAGCTTCCCAAGACGATCCAGGCCCTTAGCACACAGAAGAGAGGAACGCATGCCCTGGGTTGTGGCTTCAGCCATTCTGAGCAGTTACAAGCTGAACATGGCGACTAGATTGATATTTGAAACAGTGCCTTCTTTCCCCTGCCTCTTTCTCTCGATGGACTCACTCACCCTCCAAGTCTCCCAGCTTCTCCACTCCTCCTTTGTTTGGTTTTCCTCAAAGTATAGTGACTACAAACACATCTTAAGGAAGGCATTTCTTTTGAAAATGAGTGTCTAACAAAGACAGCATTTCATTACTGGCTCTTAGGAAAATCTATAGACGAAAAAGTATGTCATATGAGTTTGAATGTTTATTTCCCTGTCTTCTCTCTGGGTTCCATGTATATGTATATATAAACTTTTGATGTATTATGGTTCTGAGACATCCTGCAGTAAAGAAATAGAATTTTGGAGCAAATGTACCATGGTTCTCTCACTCAAAGAAGAGCTGATTGTACTTACTCATGAGCCCTTTGGGAAGGAGTGAGATGGAGATCAGGCAAAGACATGGCTCTAAACAGTGTGCACATGGAAGTCTCCGGCCAAACTCCAGAGGGGCTTCTGTTCACCAGGAAACCCCCCGACTATGAAACCACTGGGCACAAACTTCTCAGGCTAGAGAAAATAAAGGGAAAAAAGATTCTTCCAATGAGTATATGAAGATTTATTCTTATGAAAATAATCTGTTTACAGTTTTATTTTAGGTTCAGATTTTCAGATGTTCTCCACCCGCTTTCGTAGGAGTCCAACTCCTGCCTCCAATTAAGGGCGTTGCACTTGGTTCTTAATGAGCAACAAACTGCAAAGAATGAGCAGTTAGAGCCTATGAATAATGATCACCATCGGGCTGAGGCAGAAACCCCTGATCGGCCCTGCCAGTGTCTCCTCATTCTCTCTTCTCCCCTCCCCAGTTCTCCAAGAGTCTCTGAAGAGTCAGGGGTCTAGAACACTCCTGCTTGCCTACCTCATGGGCACTGACTGCCCGAAGGAGTAGAAAATCCACACTATCTCTCAAAACAATAGTGACGACCATGGTAACCACAGCAACAAGGTGGTCTGTGCCATTAGAAGTGATTTTTCTGAAAAGAAAAAAGAATGTATCCTGGGATCCAGGACATCCAAGAAGGTCAGAATTTGGAATTTCCTTCACCTGAATGGTAGATTAAAATGTATCTGTATATTTCAAACTTCTTTCTAGAATTCAATACTCCCTTCCATGATGAGCATGTCTAAAGTGTCCTTCATGGGACATTTGGTCCCTAGCTGGTGGCATTGTTTATAAATCCCCTTTGGATTTATAAAATCTTTGGGACTATGGCCTTGGTAGCAGAAGTGGATCACAGAATGGGCAGTCAAGGTGATAAGCCACTTTCTGCTTCTGATCTCATTCTTGACTTCCTGATCCTCCAGTATGTGAGAGGCTCAAGCCTACATGCCCACTGCCACGCACTCCACCCCACCTTCCCTGACACACACTTCCCATGCACCAGCTGCCACATATTTTATCATGCCTTTTCTTCCATGATAACCTGAAATCCTGAACCAAATATGAAGTTATTTTTGTCAGGTCTTCTACTATGACAGCGAGAAACTAACATGTGTACTTCCATCAAGAAAGCAGGCAATGGAATGCAGGCTAAGTACCCCTGGACCTACATAATGGAAGAAGAGAACCAATTCCACCAAGTCATCTAACCTCCACATGCGTCTGCCCACACACAGGAACTGGCTCAGTCAGAGTGCCTACAGCACAAGCATGATATGAGTTCAAATCTCTGGCATCCACATGAAAACCTGGGTGTGGCTGTGTGGGACTGTAACCTCAGGTTGAGAGGAGGTAGAGAAAAGCAGATCTCTGGGCTTTTCTGGCCACAACAAATCTCCATCCAAATTCAGTGAAAGACCATGGTCCAAAGTAAGAAGACAGACAGCAATACAGTAGGGCATCCAATGTCCTCCTCTCTTTTGAGCACAGGTACACACAATCACATGCAATAAAATAAAATAAATTATTAAAAATGTAAATGTAGACAGCATGAAAGCTTTGTTTTAGAGTATTTATCTGGCATACCCAAGGCCCCAGGTTCTGTCCTCTAGTGTCATTTACCCCCTCAAAAATGTAGACACAAACTACAGTAGAATTCACAGCACTCATGACCCCAAAAAGAGTAGAGTATTAGACATTAATATTTTTATATCACATCATAGTCATCATACGTGTCTTAAAGAATACTTTTATTATCCACTATTTCAGAGTAATAGTAGCTATCAGCATCATTTTTGCTTGATACTTTATATAGAAACATATATAATTGATGTTTAAATATTTTTATAACTATATTTTGATGTAGTTGATGAGCTTTGGAATCCAATGTATTTTATTTTGTGCACTTAGGGATTTCTTTTTCTTGATAAAGAGTCTATGGGTTTCACCAGAATGCCAAGGCTTCAAAATATGAAACGGATTTAAGGGACCAGCAAACTGGTGCCATGGGTAAAGGTGCCTACCAGTAGCCCTGGTAACCAGAGTCTGATATCTGGTATCTACACCCTGGAAGTACACATTCAACTCCTACAAGTTGCCCTCTGATTGGCCTTGGTGCCATGGCATATATGCATTCACATACATGCAGTAAATTAATTAAAATTCCATTTGAATTATTCCTTTAAAATCTGATTTAGTAACATCTTGTGTGAGCTAGGTGAGGAAGTTGCTTTGTTTTACAGAATAGAGTCTGAGACACAGAAAACCTAAGTTGTTTGCCCAAAGTTAAAGAGCTGATCAAGACTCCAAGGAGAACAGGAACCCAAGTGATCTGGTAAGATTTTCAGCCTTCACTGTGACCCTTCAGCTGCCTCTGAGGTTCTGTGACCCTAGAAGTGATGAATGAGGTCCAGTCTTGTCTCCTCAGCCCTCCTCACTTTATGGACAGCCATGTGCTGCTTGTCTGCCCCTGGTTGTGCTGGCCTGCTTCCACTACCCAGAGCCCTCTCCTTCACCCCTCCTCCAACCTTGGCCCCTCTGGTCTCCTCCAAGGGTTTGAACCTCATCTCTCCTCTGACTGGAATGGCTGCTACAGTCATGTCTCCTACCTCAACCTTCACTTCTAAGATTAACTATCAGTGTGAGTACCTCACTGGTGCCACATGCTGGCCACAGGCATCTTCTGGTTTTCTTGAGCCAGCTCATTCCCTTGGAGTTTCTTGTCACCTTCTACTATTGTCTTGTTTTCTCTCTTAGTTCATCAAAAATCTGCTCCCTTTTATTGTGCTTTTTATTTCTTGTTTAAAAACACTCATCTTTTTTGTATTTCCTCTTAAAACTTCTAAAGTTTTGCCCTTCATTTTTCAGTCTTTGACAAAACTGGAATTTGCTTTGGTGAAAGTTGTGAGGTAAGGATTTGCACTTGTGTATGAAGGTGGTGTTTCTTTTCTCATAGATAACTAGGTGTCCTAAGATCAATTATTGGATGCTCTGTGCTTCCCTGTCTCTTCTCCCCTGGATGTTTCCTTAGTAAGTCTGATGGGCTTTTTGTTTTGTTTTGTTTTTTAGGTTTTAGTTTTTGGTTTTTAAGACCAAATGATGGTCAAGGACTATTGTAGTTTGCTTCTTTATTTCAGTGCTAAAATATGAAGTAGAAACAACTTGGGGAGGAAAGGGTTTATGTCACCTTAAAGGTCCCAATCACAGTCTTTCAGGGAAGTAGGGGCGGGAATGCAAGGAAGGAAGGAACCTGGAGGCAGGAACCGAAGCACAAAGGATGGTGGAAGGCAACTCACTGGGTTGCTCTCCATAGCTTGCTCCTCAGCCAGGACCTCCAGATCCAGAAATGGCCCTTGCCACAATGGATTAAGACCACCAAGATCAATCATTAATCAAGAAAATGCCACAGAGACTTGCCCACAGACCAATCTGGTGGGGCATCTGTTTCTCAGTTGAGGTCCCCTCTTCCCAGGTGTCCCTGGTGTGTGTCAAGTTGACAAAACCCAGCACAGCCCTGAGTTGTATGTCATCTATGATGTCCTATGACACACATGCTTTGAAGTTCCTTTTACTATGCTGTTTCTTCAACAGTATCTTGCTACTTTTTGCACTTTACTTTTCTATATAAATTCTGAAACAATTGAAGTTCCACAAAAATAATTTAGAGTTCTTAAACATTTGAGAATTATTACTAGAATTGTTGTGCACATATATACTAACAGGTAGAATCTCTAAACATTGAGACTTACTGTTTTTAAATAAGAATTAACTTTGTATTTATTAGGTTGTTCAATGCTTTCTTTTCCCCAGCCTTATTAAGATATTATTAACAAGTTTTATATAAAGAGAGTGATAGATACAGATATATAGACATATTCAAGAGAAATGATATTATGGGTTGATATTTGTCTAAGCTGTGAAATAATAAATCACAATTAAATAAATTAACTCATTCATTGTGACAATTTCTGCTTGTGAATATGAATGTGGGTGTATGAATGTGGATAAAAATGTGATTGAGTGTGGGTAAAAATGTAAGTGTGAATGTGCATGTGTGTGAGTATGGGAATAAATTTGAGCATGTAATGAACACATTTAAAATCTATTAAGAAAGCTGGGTATGAGATACATATCTGCTATCTTAGCACTTGGGAGGTAGAGGCTAGAGAATCTGGAGCTCAAGGTCATCCTTAGCTACCTTGTGGACCACAAGGGCAGCCATGAAACCTTGTCTCAAATATATATATAATCTACTATGTGATAGAACTCATCTGTACTCATCTGCTAAACATTACATTCACAGAATTTATCCATCTTTCTTCTTCTGGGGTGTTTCGTTTTGTTTGAGATAGGATATTGCTATGTAGCCCAGGCTAGCCTTAGTTTCTTGCTTTAATCTCTTAAGTTACAGGTAGAAGCCAGCTCATCTTTAACTAAATTTTCACCACTTCATGTACATCTCCCCATTCAATCTTATCCCTGCTTTTAATGCTTCTGCTTTGTAATTTTCTTTTCTCTATAAGATCTCATGCATATATTATGCTTGCTTCTATGAGAGACACACAAATAGATACATGAGCAGTTATTCCGCTGTTATAAATAGGCTTGGTATATTTTCTTTTTTTTTTTTTTTTTTTTTTTTTTTTTTTTTTTTTTTTTTTTTTTTTTTTTTTTTTTTTTTTTTTTTTTTTTTTTTTAAATCAATTTTTCTATTTTTTTTTTAAACTTTATTTATTTGCCTTGGTGTTTGCCTGGAACTGGAACTACAGACAGTTGTTAGCTGCCATGTGGGTGCTGGGAATCGAACCCGGGTCCTCTGGAAGAGCAGACGGTGCTCTTAACCGCTGAGCCATCTCTCCAGCCCCAGTATATTTTCTGTTTATACCAATATAAAAATAGATAACTATAAAAAATACATTATCCCATAAGCTCCCTAAATTTTCATCTTATATATAATTACCTTTAAATTACTGAAATGGATTCCTTTGTACATAGACATATATATCATCACAGATAATGAGAGTATAGCTTTCTCCTTTCCAATATATGCATGTTTCTTTACACTGAAAAGATAGAGCCTCCAGTACTATCTTCAATAAAATAATGAGTAGTCATTTCTTCATTCTGATTTTTTAAATATGTCTTCCAGATCTCAACATTAAATTTGATTTTAGATTTTTGCAAGTTTTCTTTTATTTTTAAATTTAAAAAAATAAAAAGCTTTTTTCATTTTTAAGAACATTCCCTTAGGGGCTGGAGAGATGGCTCAGAGCTTAAAAGCACTGTCTGTTCTTCCAGAGGACCTGAGTTCAATTCCCAGCAACCACATGGTGGCTCACAACCATCTATGATGACATCCGGTGCCCTCTTCTGTATACTGTATACATAATAAATAAATCTTAAGAAAAAAAAAAGAACATTCCCTTATATTCCTAATATTTATCATAATGACTTTTATTGACATTTTAAAAATGCCTTTTCTTTATAAAGCAGAGTTTGTTTTGTTTCCTGTATTTGGTTAATATATATGGTAAATTAGTAGATTTTTTTTTTCTCCCAATGTTGAGCCAGCCTTGCTTTCCTGAAGTCAGCCCTTCTTGTTACCATATGGTCTTTTTCTTTAATGCTGACAGATTTTGTTTGCTTAAACATTCCTTAGAATTTTGCACTTGTGATCTCTCGTCTATATTGAGCTATTATCTCTGCTTTCATAATGTTCTCATCCCATTTGGTGCCTGGATTTTACTAGCCTCATAAACATGCATTACGGAGAAGTCCATCTTTTTCTATTTTTGAAAAGACTCTGTGTGATTGCATTTGTCTGTTCCTTAGATGTTTGGTAGAACTTGCCAGTGAAAGCATCTGGGCCCCGTGTTTTCTTAGCAGGAAGACTTTATAACTCCTGAACTAATGTCTTTGATGATTTTAGGCTGTGGAAGATTACAAAACTGGTCACAATTCTCTATACTCTGCATTTCCATGCTCTCACTACAGAGAAAGCATTGGTTTCCTCCCCTCTTGGCATCCAGACTGGCCTGGAGGTTTTCTAAAGCAACAGAATACAGTTCATCCACTCTGCTCATTTCCCAAGAACTTCTCATGGTCTGTCCACCATCCTAGAGCACTGCCACCACCCAGACTGAGCCAGGCCCAGCCCACGAGCAGTCGGAGACTGTGTAACACACAGCTCATCATGAAACACATGGGGAAGGCTCAGCTTCCACCAGCAAAGTGACCCACCACCAGCCTGCAATTGTCCAAAGACCAGAGTGAGCCTCAGCAAGACCAGAGGAGTTTTCAGTTTACCACTCACTTTTAAGCAATCATTGGTCATTTAAAGTCATCCAATTACAGGGAAGCAGAATACAGAAACAGATAACTAATGCACTAAGTCATTTCTATTTTATGTTCCTTCCAGAAAGAAGTAAATCATTTCATCTGATTTTTAAAATTCATCTGATTTGTCTTGTAGAAGGTTTATCAGTTATTTCATTTCAGGTCATTGTATTTTCATCGGTGGGTGTCTGCACTCGTCTCTGTCACCTCTTCCTCTCCGTTTGCCTGGGCTTCCTTCTGGCCTTTTGATCTTATGTTTTGCTTTGTACAAGTTGAATCTTCATTAATGTGTTCTCAGTCTTCCCTATGTTTAAGTATAATTATTTACAAATACAAATTTCCCTTTAAGAACATTTTCTGATATAACATTGTAGTGCTGGTATGTCATTCAATCTATGGATTTTAATTAAGCAGAGTTTTCATGGCTCAGTGGAAGAACCACATGGTGAACACATCGCTATCAGATTCTGTATATCAACTGGTGGCTGTATTAATAGGCCAAAGTGAGTTTGTAATACTTTTAACCCTCAAAATATGAGGCACATATTTGTATTGCTGATTATTGGTGTCATTCATGATCTTAATATTTCTGAGCCTGACCTGTTCTGTACTGTTCCTTTTCATTTTATAGTCATTTTATAGTGGTTCCTTGACTGCAGCAATTCTATTGAAATATGGGTATACTATATGACCTTATAATCACACAGATATCAATAGGAGTACTGAGAACAATAACAGTTATGACCAAGTATGTTTTTATAACAATGGGCATGAATGTAGAATGATAACTTTCTATATTAATCTTCAAATGAAACTGCAATGAAGATCCACAGATAATTAATCAAAAAAAGAACATTTTCATTACATCTCTCCATTTTATTAGGCAATATTTTGCTATTGCTTGATTTGAATGTCTATTATAATTTTCTTGAACATATGGCTTGAACAGTATGTTTTTAATATTCAGTGGCAGGGGACAGGATTGTTATACTTTTTATTAATATCTGACCTTTGTTTAATAGTCATAGGGTGCAACAGTCAACTCACATTGACTCACAAGATGTGATTGTTAGACTTGGGAAATTTGAAACCTGATTCTTAAACTATCAGCAGCTTGAAATTGGTGGCATATGTTTTTATGCCACAGAAACAGGCACACTAACCAGGGGGAATGTTAGCACAGCTTTTGTCTGTGTTACAGCAGCTGCTTAAAATATATTAACACTCACTTTAGCCACAGTGCCATGTCCACATTTTATATATGCTATGTGACTGCACCAAGAATCATTTTCCACTTATTAGAAATAGTGTCCTGGGGTCAGCAAGAGGGCTCAGCAGGTAAAGGAGCTTGCCACCAAGTGTCACAACCTAAGTTTAGTCCCTAGAACTCACACAGTGAAAGAAGAATTAACTTTTCTAAGTTGTTGTCAGGCCTCTACATGGCTCACATGTGTGAACACATACACATGCGCGCACACATTCACAGACACACACACACACACGTAATAAGCAACCTTATTCCTGATTCCTTCCATAGTCTTGATATGCATAGCAACAGATAAAGAAGCTTCCAGAATTCTTACTGTGGTAAAGGGCTGGTTGATATTTCTTTGTGGTTCTAAAAGTGAAAATATTTATTAAAATATGATGAATTGTTTTGTTTACTTAGTATTTGAGACAGGATCTCACTGTGTGGGACAGGCTGGCTTTGAACTTGTAACTCTATGACTCAGCCTCCAAAGTGCAAAGATTTCAGGGGCATGCCTCTTTACCACCAGAGCACTTGTGAGGATATGTATACCCACAGATCTTTTAGTTTTAAATCCTGAGATAGGGCCCAGGGCCTCCTACCCCAACATTGAGCTACATCGCCAGCCCATTCCAGGAGTCTTTTTATTTATAAATAACTAGTATATTCTCTCTGTCCTTAGACCCAGTCTTTTTATATTCTTATGTATTTAGATACACCACAGAGGACTAGATTTTTTGTTTTAGTTCATAGTCTGTGATTTCTCATTTAAATCTTTAGTTTTGTTATTTCATCACGACTACTAATACATTTGGACTTATTTCTACGATCTTATTTTTAGGGTTTCTCTGGATTGCATGCCATTTCAAAAGGATAAGGCCTCACTCCCCCCACCCACCCACTTGTTTTGGAACATGATGTACCATTTTCTTTTCTCCTCACGGTGACTCTGACTTCACTTGAGTTTGTTGTGGTGCTGGATATGGGATTATAGCAAACTCTTGCATCCTCATGCTGGAGATCAAAACCCTGTCACAGTGAAGCTGCCTCGGCTCCTGGCTCAGTCTTCCCTGTTTGATTTGTCAGGATTTTTGTGGGGTTTTTTTGTTGTTGTTGTTTTGCATTCTAGGTGGAGTTTTTGCAAGTATCTTGTCCACCACACGAACAGAAACAGAAGTGCACGGGGCTTTGCCTTTCTCTTCCCTTGTTTATCTCTTCTGCAAACACGATTTACTGCTGCTTGTTCCTGAGTTTGTTTCTCATCCTCTTCGCTGGAGGACTTTGCCCCGGGGCTGGAAGCCCAGCCTGGCCAAGCTGCACAAAGTTTCCCTAAATTAACACCCAAATGAAATGGTTCAAAGGCAAAGCGTGTGGTTATAGAGACCAGGAAAAGGCAGCTCCTGCAAGAATGCCTCTGTCTGTGCCCTCAATGCCTGGGAGCAGGAACTGTGAACAGACAGCTAAGGGTGTTGATGGGAAAACTGAAATCTGTATCCTCAGCCCTGTCTTTCCTCTCCAGGGTCAGGCCACCTCAAGTCCCTGTGAGTGAGGAGGGGATTTTTCAGGCTAACACTGTTGAAAATATCCACTGTCTCTGTGGAGCATACAGACACATTACAGGCTTGGTATGCTGGGCTGTAAAGTGGTCCCAGATCACTGTTTCTCCTCAAAGCCCATCTTTCCTTTCTATGTATGTGGTGCCAGGTGTCTGAGAGGCCCATGCAGTATGGGAACAAAAGAGTAGCACCGCTCCCACACCTGTTGACCAACCTTCTGGCACGCTCTGCCCCAATGAGATTTGTTTACCTTAGGGTTGAAGTCAGTCTCCAGTGGATATGGAGTCCCTGCTTTGTGGTAAGAGCAACACCAAGGCCAAGACTCTGTTGGCTCTGTCACTTTTGAACATGTATTTTATGGGCTTTGTTTTTTGTTGTTTGTTTGTTTTGTTTTCTGTTAGGAAATACTCCCTCCCCACCCCCAAAGTGAAGTAACTGTGGAAAATGGAATAAAAGAGTGAGGTCAGAAGAATAGGAGTTCTCGGGGCAAGGAGAGGGGCAGCAGGCTTCACAGCAAAGTGCTGCCCACAAAAGCATGAAAACCCGACTTTAGATCCTCAGCATCATGTGACCTGTAACCCAGAGCTGGGGAGGAAGACATCTGACATGGACCTGTGGCCTCTGCACACACATGCTCACACTTGAAGAGAGAGAGAGGAGGAAGAGGGAGAAGAGGAGGAAGAGTGGGAGGAAGAAGAAGAGGAGGAGAATTCCTTGGACTCTTGACTCTAGAAAGAGGTCCCCTCATATTATTCCTGTAAGCGCAGTAGATGACAGAAGGGTTGACCAAGCCACAGTCCACTCAATATTCATTGAATCATAATGGAAAACTAAGAGTCACAAACACACTGACATTATCTGCTCTAGACTGTGTGCCATCATTAATAAATCATTATGTTCCCACTGGACCTCAGAATCCTTCTTAACACAGAGCAACAGGAGGAGAAGCCTAAATACCATCTAGTCAACCATGAAAATAAAGCTTTCATTCCTATTTGCTACCTTTCCAGCCAATCAAATCCTCAAATCCTTGCCTCATTGGAGATTGGCTCAGAACTTATTTCTCAAAGTAACTTTTTTTTTTAAATAATCTCTTCTATCAAAATTTACTTCTTCTTTGTTTTCATAATATTTCAAAACAAAATTAATATAATTTACAGCATAAATTACTTACAGCAAAAAAAAAATGCAATCAGATAAAATGAAATTGTCCAATTTTCCCCATTCTGAACTTAGTGACTCTAATCCCTAAAGAATACACAAGAAGAAGATAAAGTCCCAATAGCTGTGGTGAAAGCTGAGATAAAAATCAGCAAATGATTTTTCCACAATGGAAAGATTTTCCATCAGATTTCACTTGACCTTGAACGCTGTGTCAGCAATGAATAATTAATGCTGTTTATTACAGTAATGCTCCATTTAAGTGGCATTACCAGGGAAATGACGCCTTAAATGAGTGAATTGGCTGGATACTAAGATTTGCTTCCTTCAAGTGTGTGTACCTGCATGCTTACAGACACACATATTCACACACAGTCACACACACACACACACACACACACACACACACACACACCTCTTCATTGTAACATTCCTTGTGTTTATTTTCTAAAATGCACAACAACATTTTGTGACTTGTTGACATTCTCTGACACATAAGCACTTACTCATTCAACAAATGCTTATGAGAAACCTACCATGCAGACACTCAACCTGGCATGGGAGCTTACTAGAAAAAGACACAATTCTGTCCTTGTCTAACCTGTGTGCTGACGAACAAGGGTAATTAAGATGAAGCTATGCAAACTAATAGAAGTGCCAGGACATGAGAACTGTAGAGTTCTATGGATACATGGGAAGGGGTATGAAAACAGGGGATCTAAGGTTGGCAAAGTCCTGCAGAACAGTCTGCCCACCAAGCAGCCTCTGATTGCTGTGACTTGGTTCTCATTATTGGTCTTAGCCATTGATGTAGCTTTGGAATTCAGATATAGTTTCTTCTTGGTGTGGGATGATGCTAATAGCATTCTGCTAACCGATAGTATATATAAAGTAATTAAATGTGCTAAATACATGGTATGAGAGTCATTACCACATAATCAATTAATTAAAAAGATATCAGCTTCAGGGACTATAGATGCAGTTCCCTTAGTAGAGAGCTTCCTAGCATGCATAGCCTGAAGTCTGATTCTCAGAACTATTTAAAACATGCATGCATATATATCATTTGTGGTGGTGCATGATTATAATGCCAGCACTCAGGCAGTGAATGAAAGCTAGAGAATCTGGAGTTCAGGGTCATGAAGCAAGTTTGAGGCCAACCTTGAGGCTGAACATGAGACCCTGCTTCAGAAAAATATCAAAGTGTGTGTGTGTGTGTGTGTGTGTGTGTGTGTGTGTGTGTGTGTGTGTGTAATAACTCACCCCACTTATCTGCATCTCAACCTTTTGATTTCTGGCTTGATGCATGCGGTTGGCGCTTGCATATTTGAAGGCAGGACCCCATTCTTCAAGTGACCTCAACACTGACTGAGAACTTCAGGTCTTTGCAGGCTGCTGCCCAGGAGCTGCCTAATGCTCTCTGTTACAGGAACTCCTTCAACATGGCAGCTTGCTGCCTCAGCACAGCAATACAGAGAGCATCGTCTCCATATGAAAGTCACAGCCCTTTGGAGCCTGGCCACCTAAGCAACACTCCATCAACTTGGTTCCAGTCAGAAGGGCTGCCCACATTGGGGGGAATGATTACGAGAAGGGGCACCACTGGGCAGTCACCCCACATATCAGTCACATTATGGACCCTCTTCCAGAGGCTGAAGCAAACATCAGACGGAGTGTTCTTTCCCAGTGAGTTCAGAAAGAGCTTCAAGGTCTGACCTAGTGGAGAATCCCAAGAGGCTTATTACCAATCAGTCTGTGAGATAAGATCAGTTTGCCAGCTAATATTTGAGTAGTAAGCACTGCAATTGTTGCTGTAGGGAAAATGGTTAGGTAAGGAGCATGGAAGAAATGGGGCCTCTCTTTGGAAATGGCCTGCCAGAGCACAGCGGTCCTTTAGCACGTCAATGGGAGGGAAGGAAAACCTGTAGCAGAGATTAGCTGATAAAGACTTCAGGACAAGCCTTGCATCTAAAGGCTGTGGTTCAAGTGCAAGGGGCCACAGGAAATTGGATTATATTAGGGTTGGAGCTTTGCCATCTGTGACATTTCAGCACTTTTGCTGGTTTTGTTGGCTCTAGGCAATTTGGGGGGCGGGCTCAGCAGGATGACACTTGGATGGGATGAGTTGACTGAAACTCTGGCGAAGACACAGAATATCCCTATGACTACAACAGACATCATTTGACTCAAAAAAACTACTGAACAGGAGTATCACATGTCCATAGGCTTTTCTGTCACCTTTCTGGAGTGGAGTGAGGGGGGAGACTCTTGCTTCTCTCCCATCTTTATGGGATGGGCAGGGCAGTGCTCGCCCCTGGCAGTGTCTCTCAACTTTTCTTTGCTAATCTTCCCTTTTCACAATCATAAAAATCTCCTCTCCAGGGCTGGAGAGATGGCTGAGCAGTTAAGAGCACTGACTGTTCTTCAGGAGGACCTGAGTTCGATTCCCAGCATCCACATGGCAGCTAAAAACTGTCTGTAATTCCAAGATCTGACACCCTTACACAGTTATACATGCAGGCAAGACACCAATTCACATAAAATTAAGTAAATAAATATTTTTTTAAAAAACAAACAAACAAACAAAAATATCTTCTCCAAAGAAAAGCTTCTCACTGCTTCTTCCCAATCTCCCATGGTCCTTTGCATGTTTATGCTGGTTACGCACTGAGAAACGTCTTGTTCTTTGTTCACACCTGCTTAGAACTCATAAAGGCTTTATCTCTGTCCATAGGACCACATACATAGACAAATTCATTCATGCACACACACACACATATATGTATTACATATGTGTGTCTATATGTAAAATGATCTCCAAACTGGAGATCACATGTTCTAGACTGATTAATTTTTTGGGGGGTGCTATTGTTTGGTGCTTTAATGTTTTTTGTTTGACTGAGCCTCATGCCTGTCCGTCCTGTGTTCTTCACCTGAACAGTTCCTAGCCACCCACTTGCCTTGGTGACTTGGACTGTTTATAAAGAATACAAATCAATACTTTGCATAACCTTCTGTCTGGGCTTATTTAATAGTCCTTGGGGGTTGAAGTCCTGCTGAGTCTTGGGTTCAAGGAACAAATGTGGTTTTTCTCAGAATAAATGGTAGCTGCCAGGTTTCTCCAGTGGATTTGTAAATATTTTGTACTAGGTAATTAAATGGTGTTTAATTAGGGATCTGTGGAAATAGACTGCAGGTTATGGAGCTTCCTGACCCTCACCCATTTTTACCTACTCTAGCTTCCACAGATGAGCCTTGTCCAAATTTATTAATTGTTTTATAATTGCTTTTAAGTCTATGCTTTTTTGAGATGGGGATCTCATGTATTCCAGGCTAGCCTAAACTTGCTATATAACCTGGAATGGCTTGGTCCCCTGCCTCTGCTCCCAACTGCTGAGGTTACAGGTATGTATCCCCATGCTGTTAAATGCTTTTAAGGAAGACTTTGCTATCCATAACTTGAGAGGAATAGTTTCTAGATTGTCACCCTCTGCCAAGATGCTTTCGATACTGCTCCATGGGGGACCCAACCTCCAGTCTTCCTAGCAGAGCCTATAGGTGCTGGTGACCTTCTTTATGAAGGATATTGATGGGTCGCACAGTAGGCAGGAACACACTTTCCTCCATTCTGCCCACACAGCTGCTTTTCCCTCTTGTACTGAAGAAAGTGCCACCCCTTACTCTTGAATCTGACTGTGGTACATAGCGCTGGTGGGGAGGGGCAGGGGGAAGGGCTTTATCTCCAAACAAAGGAATGATTCAAATCCACCTGTCTAGTGTTGAGAAAGTAAATGACTCTAATGTCTAGGTTACAAATCCCCCTGTAAGTCAATTCATTCTCAATTCTTTGCTTTCAACAAAACTGAAGGGAGATCTGATGGAGCTGTCAGCTGGTAGAGCATTAGAAGTAATTTTTGATGATAGATCAGCATGACTTTTGGCAAACCACTCAGAACTGTTTAAAGAACTGAGGGTGTTGCCATAGCAAAGCTCTGCCCATTCCATATGCTTATGTGAACGGGGCTCTTTACCCCTCTGAGCTGCAATTAAAGTGTGAGGAGAAAGAGGGGAGGAAGGAAGGAAAAAAGACAGGGGGAGGGGGAAGGAAAAAAGTAGGGAGGAAGAGAATGAGGAGGGGGAGAGAAGGGAGGGAGGGAGGGAGGGAGGGAAACTGGCCAACTGATGCTGAACCTGCTCTCATCTAGACAACATCTGGGAGTTAAAGCACCCCAACACTTAGCACTCAGGCAGGAGCATTGTGTTTAGTGGAGGATCACCTGAGGTGCAGGCTCAGGCCCTACCTCAGAAAACCAAGCAGAGAAAGAGGCAAGGTAGGGCAGCGCCACTCTGAAGACTCCCCATCCCACTCCATGTGTGTGCTTTCAGTAACATTTGACATTTCCTGTTCTCTAATCATCTCTAAACTAGAAGAGATGCCTTTACCACCTACAATGTCAGAGTCCTGAAACATATTCAAGATTTAAATGTTAACTTAAATTGTAACTTTTAAAATCTGAAAGCTTTTGAAGATTTTGAGTCAGTCAGAGCAAACATTGTGCACAACACATGGAAAGAAGCCGTGTCAAATCCCAGGGACAACGAGGCTGCCTCAAGATAAAGAGTTAATATGACCACTTGTATTTTAGCCAATCACATTGTGATAGAAACTACCCACCTTTTACACAGCTTTCTAGCCTCCCAATGAAATGTTTCAGTTGCCATTTTAGGAGTATGTGAGGAGGGGAGCATGTGGAAACATACTGGAGCCAGGAGAACAGCATTCAAAGAACGCCATGGAAAACATGCTCCACTCTGGGTGTGTCACAGAATGTCTCTGCTGGATGGCCCCTGTTTTCTTCAGAAGACATTTCACCTCCCACCCAGGTCTGCCCACACCTTGCTTCTTTATCCTCACTCACCACCCATCACATTCTATCACTACCCAAATGCCCACTTCACTCTGCTGGCTCGTCTTTTGTCAACTTGACACAAGCTAGAGGCATCTGGGAAGAGAACCCTCAATTAATAAAATATTCCCAATCAATTGGCACTTTCTCAATTGATAATTGATGTAGGAGGATCCAGCTTGTTATGGGTGGTCCTGGGTGCATAAGAAAGCAGATAGAGCATGTCCTGAGAAGCAAGTGTGGCCTTTACTTGGGTTTCTGCCTCAAGTTCGAGTTCAGACTTCCCTTGGCCATGAAGTGTAACCTTCGAAGTGAAATAGCTCCTTTTCTCTCCAAGTTGTATCTGCTCATTGTTTTCATCCCAGCATCAGAAGGCAAACTGTAACACATGTCCATTGCCAGGGAAACACAATGGGTCATTCTCAAAACTTCTCTAAGGCCATCCCCTGATAATGCTTAGATTCTCAGAACATGTGGCTCCTCTGAAATCAGAGTCAAGATCTTGCTGCTCTTATGTAAGTCCCCTTTGCTACATTCTGTTTAAATGGGGGCCATCCTGCGAGTTCACGGATGCACTGTGGCAGCCTTGCATACCAAGGACAACACAAACTACTGTGTACAGAGAGAAGTTGACAGTGATTTCTAAACTCTGGGAAGCTCATAAATATACATAATCTAATTAATAAGACACTGATTTGTTAAATGTAGGGTAAGGTCCAAGACATGCTTTCACAGACACCCTACACACAGCGCACACACCAGATGATTATAATTATATTTAACCTTGTCTTTAACCATGCCTCAGGCTGGTCTCTGACCCTTGTCTCAACTCTTAAACTCTCTCTTTTGTTTCCACTCAGGTATAAAATAAATGTTCTGAGGAGTTAAAGTGAGTCAATACATCCCCCACAGGGTAAGTAATCTGTTAGTGCTCTATATTTTATTTTTGCCATTTGGATCAAATGGCTGTCTGCTAATATTTGATACAAACTTTTAGTTGGAAGTATAATCAGCCATATAAACGATACCAGTTATTAGCCTTAATAGAATTTTAATTGAGTTCCACAAAACCAATGTGGACAGAGAAAATAGGTCAAGAAAAAAGAACGTAAATTGAGATATGACTTAACTGATCCTTTCTTTTTAAAATATCAAAATCTGTGGTACTGATGTAATAATGTCGGTGAAAGTTCATGGTGAAATCAGTATGAGGTTGGGTTTCTACAGCTGTGTCAATCTCATATAACTGCTCTATACCCCTAAGCAGTGTTATGAAGTCTATGACTTTTAGGAAGCCTTTTTTTTTCCTATGAATCTAGTTTGGGTTTTGGCTGTTGTTGGTTTTGTTTGTTTGTTTTATGGAGAGACGGCAAAGTGTCCATCTTGTGCCATAGCTGTCGAAAGTCACAATATCAGGGGATAGAAAAGCTAGTGTGAGCATAGGTAAACCTGATTAAGCTTCCCACTCCAAGTGTTGTGGAAAATGTGGTGATAATGTCAGTGTGATAGAGAGTGAGCCTCAAACGTGGAGGGAGGGGCAGTGGAGGAAAGAATGAAGGTCTTCAGAACACACGAACAAAGCAAAGGGACACAGGGTGGCTTACCACACATTTATTGACTTGCAGTTTTATAATCCCCAAAGGTTTTACTAAAAGAAAGAAGGAGTATTCTAACTATGTTACTTTAGTTTTCAGGAAAAGGAATTTTATGGCTGTTGGCAGGACATCACGCAGTACCACAAAACTTGTGTATTTCACTGGTTCCCATAGCCTGTAGACAGCAGCTTCCTAGAGGCAAGTAGTGTTCCTGTATATGTGTGTATTTCTCTCTCTCTCTCTCTCTCTCTCTCTCTCTCTCTCTCTTTCACACACACACACACACACACACACACACACACACACACACACACCATCAGACAAGGATATTCTAGTGTGTCCCTGAGAACCTACTTCCTCTCCTTTATCCTGAATAATTTAAATGGAGCTGAAGGAAGCTATTCTTTTCCACAAGCATGGTATCAGAGGGCCAGAAGAGGCATGTGATGAATTCTTCTTTTATCAGTGTCATCCTGATTAAGTGTCGCTCTTACATTATTAATCCACCCAACACTTCAGTCTGAGTGCTGTCATACGCCCAACAGTCACCCCGATGGACTCAGGATTTAGTCTTCTGTGCAGCTGCTTAGGCACCCTGTAAATCATCACTGCTGCAAGTCTTACCCACTGAGGGTATTTGAGGCTCTGTAGATAGAGTGTGAAACTAGCCAGATATAGTCCTTGTCCTCAGAGAGCTTATGGTTCAGAGAAATAGAAGCACATGGAAATAAATTCACATAATTATAGTGTGAAGTGTGTCCCAGGAAGGACCACGAAGATATTGAAGCAGAGATACAGCTATATTGATAAAGTCCTTAGGGATGTTTCTCAAAGGATGTGACCAGGAGACTAGGGAGAGCCCACCCAGCCTGACTGGGACAGCAAGCTGAACTGACGCAGGGAAGGTGTGAACTGCTGTAAAACAAGATGCTCTGTAGGTCAAACTGGGAAGACTGGGGCCTGAGTAGGTTCTTTAGCCAGGGTCATGTTTGTCTACATTCATCAGAGAGTTTGAGTCTAGGTTTATATCTTAAATAAAAAACAAACAAACAAACAAAAACAAATATTTACTTGGTAGTGGTGGCACACACCTTTAGTCCCAGCACCTGAGACAGAGGCAGAAGAATCTCTGTGAGTTTGAGGCCAATCTGGTTTACAGAACAAGTTTCAGGACAGCCAATGATACACAGAGAAACTCTATCTCCAAAGAAAAATAAACAAAAACAAACAAACAAACAAACTTTTTTCACATGATGTATTCTGATTATGCTTTCCTCCTCTCTTCCAACCCCTTTCAGATGCCTTTCCCCTCTCTCTCTCTCCCTCTCTCTCTCTCTCTCCCTCTCTCTCTCTCT